>ALYI01003840.1:0-17029 GCA_001969225.1 Ceriporiopsis andreanae CBS 279.92 | reverse complement strand
CTATAGAGAAGAGCGCCACTCACTGAGCTCGCCTCCTCGGGTTGATCTTGAGCCGATAGAACGCCGGCGTGGTCATCCCCGTCGCCATGTCGAGGATCTCTTTTGGGATATGCTGCGGCTGAGATCTTCTTAGGGAGACCAAAAAGGCGTCGTTTAGCTTGGAGGACATCCAGAAACATGCAACTACGTTTCCATAGTGTAGTATCTAGTGGGGCGAGATCGGAAGGGGACGAGAGGGTATCATCGGAAGACGTGATGAGATCCGTAGGCTTCTTGGTACCACTTCTGAGTACCGGTGGAAACCCCAAGATATGCCGTTCAGAAGTCTTCAGCGGCCGCGAAAATGAAAATGTCATGTCGCCTAGAGTGTCTTCCGTAACATTGCGGGAGAAAGAGTAGTGTCACACACTGTGGAAAGCCCTCAAGGACCATTGAGTCGCCTTGACGTGGCCTGTAACGAAAAGTATATCTTCCGGTGATAAAATCATGCTGACGGCGTCGGATATTGCCTCGAACCATTCGTCGATGTGTTGTCGAAAGTAGGGAATAATGCTTGCGTGCGTCAGCCTCGTATGCACAGCTTCATCGTCCATCATAACTGCTGCGCCCCGAGTTCGGTTGCGTCTGAGCTCGTAGTGTCTGCACAGTTGGACAGTCAAAACAGAGGATGAAGAGAACAGACTAGACTTACTCGTTTTGATCCAATGCTTTGAAAGATGGTGAAACAAATCTTGAGCTACGGAGGGGTATGGTATGGATGTTATCGCGAACGGATGCCGGCAGAGGAGCAAAATTCGGTAATAGCTGGCGGGCACTATAGTTCGCGCTACCGTCTTGGTCTGCTATGGCGTTGAAGATAGGGTAGAATTTTCCACCCAAGATGAAACCAACGTCGCCGATTTGCACTTCACCATTCGCTGGTGGTTCGGGATACCACAAGGGCCACCCTGGTGCAACAGGGCGAAGCTCCTCCATATATATAGTGGACGGTTGGTTGTCTGGGTACAACGCAGGAGGTAGAGGCACTTTGAAGATAGACGGCATGGAGGTGTGTGCTTGAGGTGTAAGCCGCCTGATGACATGGCATGAGGTAAGACAAACCAAACATGGTAACATAGGCCTAGGAGAACCGGTGGGACCACCTCTTCGAACAAGCGTCGAGTTCGCATCCAGGAGGTCCAGGGCGGAGCGCAAGTAAGATGGTTCGAGCAGGATACCACTGACATCTTTGGGTTGGTCGAGCCGCCAGACGACGATCGTGATGCAGCGAACCAGTACGTAGATTCAAACATATACAGGGAAGATAGGCGGCCCCTTGAACATCTTGGGCAGACGTGTGCTCAAGGTCTCCGATAAAAGCCGCGAATATGGGTATAGTTCAAGTCTTTTAGTCTCATGTCAGATCAGTATCTACGAAAGGTCGAGCGACAACTGTACGCTGGACGCGACTGGAGCATCATTAGCACGCCCCATGAGACGCAGCTCATGCTATCAACAAATCATATCTAGCCTACCGTCGCCTGTGGCCGTAGCATCGAGAGCGCGTCCGCGGTGCCTTTCAACTTTTGTACGACCCGTTTAGAGCATTCACCGCAAATGCTGATGGGGCGAGTGTGCTCGAAGCTCTCGTGAATTTCCTCGTCATACACCGAAGTAGGTTGCGTTTCGGGAAGAGGTGGCCCATTACGATTCGGATCAGCGAGGTCAATGACGCTCTCTTTGCCTGACAGGCTGTGAGCGGATACCGATAGCGTACCAGCTACGTCGTAAAGATGATGAAATTGATGGCAACTCGACAAGTGCGAATGACTCACTTCCGTCACTGTCAACAACTATTTCTGGACCCGTATCTTGGAGGAAGACGTGTAGGTCTGGAATGTCGGTCCTGCCCTACGACGGGGTAAGCATGTAGACACAGAAGGAAGGTAAGCAAGACACACTTGACACAAGAAGTCTAATGCCTCCTGGGACGCGACAGCAAGTTCAGCGTTGGATTTCTAGTATAGCGTGAGATAAGGGCGAAAGTAAGTAGTTCAAGGCGCATCCTAAGTATGTAGTCCAAGACGGCGTCCAGAGGGCCGTCCGGCTGCCATTGAAATCAGCAAACAGGACAATGGCAACTCTAAAGAAGAGCGCCACTCACCGAGCTCGCCTCCTGGGGTTGTTCTTGAGCCGATAGAACGCCGGCGTGGTCGTCCCCGTCGCCATGTCGAGGATCTCTTTTGGGATAGGCTGCGGCTGAGATCTTTTTGGGGAGACCAAAAAGGCGTCGTTTGGCTCGGATGACATCGAGGAACACACAATTGTTATGTGGCCATGGTCCAGCAGCGGGTGGGTTGGCATAGGATGTGGGGACGGGCCAGAGGGAGCCGTCGCCCCGAGATGTGGAAACGACTTGATCTGCGCCTGGAATGGACTTTTTGACTGCGGATTACTGGTGCGAGCTCGGTGTTATGGCGTTCGAATATCCTCAGCGACTGCGAAAACGAGAATGTGAGGTCGCCTAGGATCGCCTCGGTGACGTCGCGGGTGGTGGCATTGTCGCACTCGAATACCATCATGGACCACTGAGACGCCTTGACGTGACCGATACGAAGAGTACATCGTCCGGTGTCATTTCAAAACTCACGATTCGACGCATGCCCTGAGGTTTTGAGCTCGTAATGTCTATGAGGAAGAACGGTCAAAAAAATGGAGACCTGGAGTAGGGAAGGCTTACTCCGCGTTCAAAGCCTTGAAAGATGGGGAAACGATCTTCGTGCTACGGAGAGGTATCGTGTGTATGCCATCGCGGACGGACGCCGGCAGAGGAGTAAAATCTGGAAATAAACGGAGGGCACGATCGTCCGCGTTGCCGTCTTTGTCCGCTATGGCGTTGAAGACGGGATAAAAATGACCACTTGTGATAATACCAACATCACCGATTTGTGTTTCACCATCCGATGAGGGTTCAGGAAACCACAATGGCCATGCTGGTGCCGCAGGACGCAGCTCTTCTTGACATATAGTGGACGGTCGGTTGTCCTTGTACAACGACGGTGGCAAAGGTGTAAGAGCAGACATGATGGTTTGTGTGTAGTTTACCTTCAGAAGTTCAAAGGTGCAATAATCAATTGAGCGCGTTAGACGCCAACCAAATAATGCCAAATAAAGGCGCGTTGCCGACGGAACGCGCAGAGCAGCGAGCACGACCTTTTCACGACGACTATCACGACAAAATCTTCAACATGGATGCCGACCTCATCAAGCTGGTCAACAAGCTTCAAGATACCTTCGCGAATCTCGGCATGTCTCTAAAATTTGTGTGTCGTGTACGCTTACTTACGGGAACTTTCAGGAGGGGAGCTGGACATGCCTCAGCTGGCTGTGGTATGTTGACACTTATTTCTAGCCTCTGGAGCATCAAGTGAGGTGTAATGTACAGGTCGGCAGTCAATCTGCGGGCAAATCAAGTGTCCTTGAGACGTGCGTACTACCTACGTTGGTCCATTTTCATCAAACTAACTCGGAAGACAGTATCGTTGGTCGCGATTTCCTTCCGAGAGGCCAGGGTATAGTCACGCGAAGACCACTAGTCCTGCAGCTCATTCACACACCGGTACCCGAGAACAGCACTCAAACGTATACAGAATGGGGACAGTTCTTACACATCGACAAGCGGTATACCGACTTTGACGAGATCCGGAAGGAGATCGAGCAGGAGACGTTCCGGGTAGCGGGCCAAAACAAAGGAATTAGCAAGCTTCCAATTCACTTGAGGATATACAGCCCGAACGTGCTCGACCTCACGCTCGTGGATCTTCCCGGATTGACGAAGATCCCGGTGGGCGACCAGCCAAGCGACATCGAGCGGCAAATCCGGAGCCTCGTGCTCGACTACATCTCGAAACCGAACTGCGTCATCCTCGCCGTGTCCGCTGCGAACGTGGACCTCGCGAACAGCGAGTCGCTCAAACTCGCGCGTTCCGTCGATCCGCAAGGGCGGCGCACGATCGGCGTGCTCACCAAGCTCGACCTCATGGACGCGGGCACGAACGCGCTCGATATCCTCACCGGACGCGTATATCCTCTCAAACTCGGTTTCATTGGTGTCGTTGGGCGGAGCCAGCAAGACATCCATGCGGGCAAGAGCATGCCGGACGCGCTCGAGAGCGAAGCAGAGTTCTTCAGGAGCCATGGAGCGTACAGGAACATCGCACATAAGAACGGCACAAAATACCTCGCACGAACGCTTAACCAAGTTCTCATGAACCACATACGCGACAAACTTCCCGACATGAAGGCGCGCTTAAACACCTTGACGGGTCAGGCCCAGCAAGAGCTGAACTCGTATGGCGACTCCGCCGTCTTTGGCGATACCAACCAGGTTTGTCGTGTTCGTGCTTAACATATCGTTTCTGACGACAACATCCAATCACAGCAAGGAAGTCTCGTCCTGAGGCTCATGACCCAGTTTGCCCGGGACTTTGTCTCTTCCATCGAAGGCACGAATGTGGACATCTCAACAAAAGAACTCTCAGGCGGCGCGCGGATATACTACATCTTCAATGATGTATTTGGTAACGCTCTTGCTTCCATCGACGCTACGCACAACCTCGACAATCAGGACATCCGAACAGCTATCCGGAATTCGACAGGTCCCCGGCCGAGTTTGTTTGTTCCCGAAATCGCTTTCGACCTGCTGGTGAAGCCGCAAATAAAGCTTCTGGAGGCGCCAAGCTTGCGCTGCGTCGAGCTGGTCTACGAGGAGCTTGTCAAAATCTGCCACAATTGCACAAGTGCGGTACGTATTTGGCATCCTGGTTATTCGCGATTTGTTATTCCGGTCTGACGTGAGTGTCCCAGGAGCTACAACGGTTCCCGCGGTTACACGCGCAATTAGTGGAGGTTGTATCAGAGCTCCTGCGCGAGCGCCTAGGTCCCACGACTGAGTACACCCAAAGCCTTATCGACATTCAAACTGCATATATCAACACGAATCATCCCGCATTCATCTCCGGTTCCGCAGCGGCCGCCCAGGCAGCTACCCAAGCCCCGCCAAAACAAATTGCACCCGCACGAGTGAGCATTATCACCTGTGTCACTAGAACCCGACATCTGACACTTTACCTAGCCATCGTCAGAGGAGCCGGTTAATGGTGCGCCCTCTGCAGATGACGCCGACGACTCGGGGGACGAGGCACCCAGTGCGAATGGTGTCGTCACCACGCAGCGAGCTAGCGACGCGCGGTCAGTCTCGAGCAGCGTTCACGACCGCGCGCGTTCGACGCCGTCCGGACCCGCCGCCGCAGTGGCTGCTAACTCCGTACGACGGCCAATCTCCCCCGCGCCCAAGCACCACCATAGCAAGCACGCGCCAGCGGTGCCGGTGGGCTCGAATGCGGCCAAGGAGACGTTCCTCAACTATTTCTTCGGGCAGAACGGGCCCGGTCCGCTTGCAGGAGCCAGTGTCGATCGCGCAGCCGCGGGGCCGGGCGCGATGTCGCATATCGGGCGCGACGTCTCGGGCAGCGACCCTGCGCTGCAGTCAGGGCTGATGGCAGGGAAGCGGTCGCTCGACGGAAACAATGCGGCATTCGACATGCGGAGCCTGGGGAAGCACATCGAGGCCGTGAGCACCCCGTCTTACCCGCGTGGATATTTGCATTTTGCTGACATTGCCCGCGCGCGGCGGCGTCAGACGTCGGAGGGAGGGCCGCAGCTGACGCTGCGCGAGGAAATGGAGACGAACCTGATCCGTTCGCTCATCGCCTCGTATTTCAACATCGTGCGGCAGACGATCCAGGATCTGGTACCCAAGGCCGTGATGCACTTCCTGGTGAACCATACGTCACAGCAGGTGCAGAATCGGCTCGTTGCGGCGCTGTACAAGCCAGATATATTCGGGGAGCTGCTGAACGAGGACGAAGCCTTGGTCGCGGAGCGGACGCGGGTGAAGGCGTTGCTTGAGGCATACAAGGAGGCGTTCAGAACTTTGTCGGAGGTAACCCTGAAGTCGACGTAGAACAAAGACGCGCGACGGTACGTGCTTATCTCATGTTGCTGTTAGTGTCGTGATATCCGGTCTGTTCAATGTTGTGCATGTAATGGCATGGTCCCTGGAATTGGTTACTACTAGCATAGTACACGGTCGTGGCAAACACTTCTCATTCAAGCTCGTGATACGCACATGATACTACATCCTACGGTATCGTGTGTTGTCTATGAGGATACTCTACATCTCGTCCAGCAGCAGGGGGCGGGGCCTGAGGCGCGGTGGGAACACAGTACAGGTCAGATAACATCAGCAAGCACAGCGAAACAGGGACGACAAAGCAATCAATCACAAACCCAAGTACGAGATCTTTAAGCCGCAGCGTCAGAAGCACTGTTTTCAACATCGAACCATTTCTCATCTAACCCAGCCTGAGCTGGCTCTGCGAGCACGTCTCCGTCTTCGTCAGTGGTAGACGCCTTTGAGGCGGAGCTGACATGGCTAGGGTCAGCAACCACTGCCTCCGCACTGCTGTCATCGGCTGCAGGAGATTCGGCTGTCTTGGCCGTGACGGAGCTTGACGAATCGATGAAAATACTCTCGGTGGTCTTTGTAGGCTGCAGAGCCCGTCAGCGATGTGATCAAATAACTCATATGTTTGAAGTATACATACTTCAGCGACAATTGTTGTCTTCTATGCGAATGTCCGACGTCAGTCAGAGTAAAATGGGATCGGAAACGAGAAAACGGACTCGCCTCCGTGGCATCTTCCACTTTCTGCGGAGATTACCGTGTGTCAGTCGAGTATAACGCACGAGACGGACGAGTACTGACAGCAGTCTTGACAGCTTCTTCCTTCTGCCAATGAAGATATGGTCAGGGTGCGTCAGAAAAGATACGCAATTGGGATACCGACCTCCTTCTTCTCCTGGGCTTCGCGCTGTTGAGGTTGGCGTCAGCGCTGAGAGTGGAATGAAGCGACAACACTCCTTACCTCCTCCTTTTCCTTCTTCAGTTTGGCGCGCGTCTCTCGCTCTTGTATTACCCTGTATGTGATTTTGTTCAGTCACAAGCATCACGAGGAAACGCGACCAAATTAGTGTGCAATTACCATGCAGGCGCCTCCGCGACGCACTCGCGTGGACGCGTCTTGTTCTTCAGCAGATATCCTTGCAAGGATGCGACCTATCGAACATTCAGCGAGGCAGCTCCGAACTAGGGTGTGACGCGCTTACGCTGAATTCATTCTCCGGAATGGAATTCGCAAAGCGTTTCGCCAGGACGCTAATCTCTTCCTCAGGAAGTTGGGGCACAATAGGTGCGTTCTTCTTGCGCTTGGGAATGGTCAGATTCTCTTGGGACTGCATGGGCGTACTATCAGCACTGTCTTCCGAGGAGGCTTCCGACTTCTTCGCGGGGAAGAAACACTTGAAGATGCCCTCCGCCTGCCATCTTGTAGCGTTCTTGAAGTTGATCCAGACATCCATACGGCCTGGACGGCTCAGTGCAGGATCGAGACGCTCGATATGATTGGTGGTAGCGAAAAGCAATCTGAAGGAAAGGCAAATCACGTGAGCTGACGAGTCAAGGTTTTTCGACTCGTCGTCCTGCCCAACTTACCGGCCTTCTGCGGCCGCGACACCATCCAAACTGTTGAGGAGGCCGCTGAGACTCAGGGTTGATGCGCTGTCCTCCTCTTCTTTCTTCTCCTTCAATGTCTGCGCTGTGGCCTTAGTCGGTGCTCCTGTGGAGTTCTCGTCACGAGAGATGCCGCGAGTAAACGCAGCATCCAAATCTTCTAGGAGTAAGATACATCTACCGCCGATGTTAGTTACGCTCCGGAAGATATCCCGGAAAATCTGCCCACCTCGATGGTACATTTCCCATAAGCTTTGCCAGCGTGTCATCACTCATTCTACGGAACTCGTGACAGTCAGAACTCGTACTTTGATTGCCATCGTGAGAAGCCGTACCCCTTCGACGACAGGCTCACGACATATATGTCAAGGCCGAGTTCTCCGGCTAGACTATGTATGAGAGAGGTCTTGCCACTGTGACGTGACCGTGAGACAGGTGCGCTTGAAAGCGGGTGAGCACACACACCTTCCGGGAACTCCGTGGAGGAGATAGCCTCGCCGGAACGGAATACCTAGGTGATAAATCAGAACGCACAGCTTCCGCTCAGATGCGGCGGCAGTTGCGAACCTCGCTCAGCGTACCTAACGGAATTGCGTTGTGAGCTCGCTTCGAAATAGATCGCAGAACGGATACATACCAGTCCTCTGATTGCAGGAAGTCCTTGCAGTCTGCGAGAATCATATCTTTGACGCCTGGCTCAAGGACAATGGAGCTCATGGGCCGTTTCTGGCGCGCGCCGTTCCAACGCCAGCAGCAATAAGTCCTGGAGCCGCCGTGAGATGACATGAGAGGCGGCACGACTGTGGAAACGCACGTGTCCGCCATAAAAATATGCACGCGGTGCACAGCATCTTTCTCATACTCCTTCTTCGCTTCCAATACGAGCCGCTTGAGTATATCATTGTTGCGTGCGACAACACTAAACTTCTGTGTGAGCCAAGCAGCCCCGTCACAACTTCCCGGCACGCACCTGATCTTGAGTTCACCGCACGTGCCGTAGTCTTGTACGCGCCGTGTCCGAGTAATCTGAGGACAAATGGACTGATGAGACATACGACAAGCAGAGACAGCTTCATTTACACTCACTCTCAGCCAGTGGCCGCGATAGTAAATTGTGTGCGTGGTGTCTGTCGGGCAACATGGAAATCAGATTGACGTCATATAAGGTTTTGGGAATGGAGAAGGCACGTACCGACGCTCGGAATGATGGCGACTTGAAAGAGTGATTCAGGCTCAGACAGCGGCGCAGCGCGTTCGGCGATACGTACCTTTCCTCTTCCTGTGTCCCCCACCGAGAGAGAACTCCGCGCATTCCTCTCCCTCCTCCTCTTCGTCCAGGTCTCCGGTCGTCTTCTGCGTCATTCCGTGGCGAGAAACAGTTCTCGTGGTGATGTCAAACTCACGGCTGCGGCCCCATGCGGGTTGCTGCAACAGGCATCTCGACCGTCAGAACGCGTGATCTGTATCCAGGGTCGCAAGCGAGCGCGGACCTTTGAGAGCCAGTGCATTAGCCTGGACATCATCAAAGTCAATGTGAGGCCTAGATTTAGGAACGAAGGTACACACCAGTCATACGGGTAGTCTTCTTGACTGAAATGCGCCGTCAGGAAGAACGCTACGCAGTATGTTAGACCCTGTCAAACACGCCACCACGAGAGCTAGACCTACAGTCGACAAATCCGTTCCATGCGGAGACCGATGCCCGCCTCGCCGTCTCTACCGTGCCACCGATCACCACCAATTTCTGAGGGTAGCGTCAGTCGAGGTCCTGTGGCGACAACAGATTCACTCACGAGAGTATCCTGTATGGGGTTACTGTTTGAGGCGAGAGGCGAAAGGATACTCTTGAGTGCATTCATGATGACGGGAGGGATGGGGAGAACAGGCGGAAGGACGGGAAGTGGCCCGCATCTCCTCCTTTATAGGACACGGAGGACGGGATGGCCTCGTGTGGTGGGCCGAATTTTTTTGTACCGGCGACGCGTTTCCAGGTTTGTGCGAGACCGGTTGCATGGGCAACAACACATCGCATTGGTGCCCAGATGTTGCCCAATTGTACGATCTGCGAATAGAGCACGTCAGCAAAACACCAACGTGATAAGGTATTACCAACTAGAGTCAAATAACAGCGGCAGCGTGGTGATGGGAAGACAGTATGAAGGCGTCAGTACGTTTGACCTGTCTGTAACAGAAGGTGAGTCCCCAGGAGTAGATTGCAGCTCCGAAGTGTGCGTAAAACACACACCAATCCTAGACGAAGTTTTGATCATAGATCACTGTCAAGTCATCTCGTGCTATCTCGTTCACTCTCGATCAGCCTCATGTTCACGGAGATAATTTGCTGAGATAGGGTCGGAATTCGGAAGGTGAATACACGGCGCATCACGATTGCGAGGCTGCACTCACCCGTTCTAGTCCGCTCGCAGAAGCACTGATGCCGGCATGATCAATACAAAGCCACCGCCGAGTATGCAGAAAAAGAAAGGCGCAGTCCTTGGATCGAAAACCAAAGTAGTCTGAACTCCGCCTCGCGAGCGCCAGCGGCCCTGATATCGGGTGGAACGTGTTATGCGGGCCTACGAAGCGCGAAATACTCACAATCAATAACGTCAGGCATTTGTTCTGACAGAAAACCACTGAAATGATAGTTCCTGCACCACATGCGTTCCCAAGCAATGACCGGAAGGCGGCGGAGTTGCTGCATTCCTTGAAGACACGATTCAGCCGCAGTAAAAACCTTGCCTCTGACGTGGACTACGCCTTATGAGCAGAGGCCGAGATGACATAGGGAGACGCATACGTTACACCGAGATGATGTCCACATATCGGTGACTTTAAGACGTAAGAGCGACGTAAGACTGAAGAAGACCGGTAGTCTGAATCGCACGCTGTCCGGCCGTAGAGTGGAGTGCCGACTCACCGAGAAGTAGCATTGCTCGATCCCTTCGTTCTCGATAGGCTCGAATGAGTGAGGGGACCAGTATGCAGCACATGAGCCAGCGAACCCTACGGTCCTTGTGACAGCCTGTTCAATCATGATGCCATGGGAAAGCCACCGCAGGTGAATTATACGGGAGAAGAAGATCCCAGGGTACCCTTGAGCTCTTGTGCGCCCGGCAGGAACAACGAACGATGACCCTAGGACGTCTCGTGATAGTGCCCGAACAGACTGAAAGGAGAGACTGTCAATCCTGCCTCCGCAGTCAGATGAGGATAGGAGCGAGACGAACGACGAAAGCGGGAGCAGAATCCTAGGACGGTCTGAGACGCTAAGACAGCACGGAAGATCAGCGGCGTGAGTATGACCCTAAACGGCTCGGAGGGACGGACCGGAACACTGGACCCTAGACTGACAGTCTACCACAGTATCACGACCACGTACTGCGCCAGGGTATGTGCTACAGTATGTAGACGACGCAGTAGGCCTCTATTCGATCCATCAAGTCTAAATCGATGAGCACTGAGAACCTTCGGGGCCAATCCGCCGGGACCCTGCAGGTAATGATGTTGACAAACGAAATCGATACGTACAGATCATCTTCGATAACGCAAGGGAATTGCGCAAGTGCATACGGGTGTGAGTTTGGCCAACAACAACGCTCTCGAGTGTCCTGATGACGACGTGCGTGACCGACAGAACAAGAGGAGATTGCTGACGTTGGAAACTGTGAGGTCAGCCTAAGTACGAATGGATCAAAATGTCCTATCGACATAGCGCGTATCGTACTTGAGAACGAGGAAGTGATTTTGGGTCGCAGGATGTAGATCGGTACCCTCGGGGAGAGAGAAGCCACATGTCAACTAGAGAGGATTGACGCACCACCAGGAGCTCGGCGCGCGTATCTTCCTCGCGGGACCGAGCTAGTAATAGTAACTTTCATCGAGGCGAGCTTCAATCTGAGCCTTAAATTAGAGGGTGAGACCTGAAACATCAAGGGTCCACATACCCTGCATTCCAATCGATGAAGTCGATCGTCGGCGCACGCAGAAAGTTGCTGCCGGACGCGCAGCTAGTGCTAGCTGGTGCACCACGAGGAGTCCAACTATGACACAGAGGGAGGCACGCCTCTAGTGCTAGATTGCGCGTCGCTGCGAGTCCATATCATTCAGTCTTTCGGACGTCATGTCGCACGTATCTAGGATGCCACTACCAACGACGACCAGAACGGCTAATGACTAGGTGGGGTCAGATCGATAAGAGAAATAGATTTTTGTAGCGCACCAGAGGGCGATCACGGCCGGGTAGAATCCGTCGTTGTCGCTCAGAAACCTCGGAAACTAGAAACCTAAGAATGAGGGATCTTCACTCGTCGCGATGGCCAGATAGATAGAAATCATTGTCAGACTGGCGACACTGCTCTTTGCAACAGCTGGAACAGTCTAAACGGACGGTTGTTGAAGATTACCAGGTCGATGGAGGAGCAGGAAGAAAGAGGAAGAGCTCGTGGGCATGCAGAAGAACAACATCGGGGATCACCGTCGGCATCTCGGCATAGAAACAGATGTGGCGCTTGTACGCTTCCAGTTTTCATCGTCCGGCTGGGCTCAGCCCACGACACGCTTCTGTAGAGTACATATGAGATTCAGGTGAGCGAACGTTTACAGCGCTCAGAAAGCAGGCCCGACGCGGCTCGAACAGGCCAGTCAGCCACATTGTGACTTGGCTCCCGCTCGAGGCGTCGAAGCGTCGCATCTCGTTCGAAACGGACACGAGGTACAACTGACCACAAAGAGAAAAGCGCATGTTGGTTTCGCCATCGCGCCTCTTTCCTTGAACGGCGAACGCCACTCAAGGAGAGAGACGCGATGGGTACTTATCCCGAGGACCACGAAAAGGTCTGCGCTCAGGTCTGGCGACCCTCCCTCAGGACCTGTAAAAGTGTTAGTCCGTCGTGCGCGCAGTGGGGTCCTCGTCCATTGTCGTCGGCGCCGGCGTCGGATCGAAATCGAAGGTGGTCCGTTGTTTGGGCTGTCTGTCTAGATGGAGGGGGAAAGGGAGAACGGTATTATTTAGCACTCAATGGATGAACCCAATTCGCAACGCAAGTAATTTTTTTGTCGTGGTTTTGTCTTTCTGATGTTTTTCTGATTTCATATCAGCTGTTTTTGTGATTGTCTTTTCTGTGCTTTTAGGCCAAGCACCGCAAGGAAAGCTCGTCATCGATGTCGGAGCGGATCGCCTGCAAGTGCCTGCGGGACTCCTCGATCTCGAAGCCCTCCCTGCGGTACTTGATATCGGGGCGAGCTGCAGCGACCGAGAGCGGGATGAGCTTCGCGGCGTAGCGAGCCCGAGGCATGCGAATCCTCCTTGCCGGATGGGCGACCTCCGGGACGTTCTTGATGTGTGCGACAGAGCGATACACGATCTTTGAGTCTCGGCGGGCGTCCTGGAGGCTGACGAGGTTGAAGCAGCCGAAGGTGAACTGAACGGGGGCGAAGCTGGACATCTTTGTGGAGTCGTAAGCGTTTAGCTTGGTGATGCCGAGGTGACGGTGATTGTAAGTGCGTAGGTGAGGAGGGAAATGTATCCAAGGGAGGCGCGTTTTATGCCCACGGAAAGAGGCTGGCATTACGATCGTACCCAACGGCAAGGATGGCTTGCCGACGTCTACCGTGAGGTTCATTCTGTATTAAATCGAAACGAAGGTGCTGACAGCATCGATCGTAGGATAGGACGCGGTCAGCCCGAGCCCTTAGGCCTTAGGACTGGCAAATTTGACTGTTTGAAAAATAGTTCGTAACGCGATAACATTTTTTACAACGGAGCTCCGTAAAATGGCTGCGCTATCGCTCTCGCCTGCTAATAACAGTCTAGGGTCCACTTCGAATTGTGCTCTCGTGCCAGCCGTGGCGTACAGCAAGAAAGCGACCGACTCTCCCAGACCATCCGCAGTTAGTCGTTCGTGCAATTGGTCTTGCGAACCAGCTTGCAATTGGAGATTCAAAAGTCACGCGCAGGAGGCTTTCTGGTTGAGTCGACACACTCGCCGTACCGCTTCTACAAGACCTACAATCCTTCGGTCGGCCAACGCCAACGTGTCTGCTCCTTACGCGATCCACAGTTTGTAGCTGTGTTCCTCTATCCCCTTTCTCTCAAACGCTCTCAGCCACCTCTCGCGTCGCAAATTCACCGCTAAGGTTGTTCGAAGACTTCACACCTTTACCGGCATCAACTCGCCACAACGCGTCTGTAACCTCCATCCTCGTCCGTTTATCGTTTCGCCGTCGTTTCAAGCTTTGGAACCGCGGGGTAAGTGTGCCATGCTCGCCCTTCGCCTCTGTTGCGCCTCATATAATCCCGTAGACATTGAGAGAACATGACCGGAGAGGGGCGGCGGTGGTATATGACGAAGACGCCGAACATACAAGGATCAATTATTGGAGCACAAAGTCGTATTTTTGACAGCATGTCGTTGAATGGCGGGACGCGTAAACTCCGTGCTTGGCCTCAACTCAAGTCTCGACGATATCCTATTCGTGTCGGTCATGTCAAGACCATCAATTGGACCGCGATTGTTTTCAAATACGACCACATCGTTATTGGTCCTCGTACCAACTCGGTCCCACGTCACTCTCGTACTCGCCCTCGTCAATAGTCTCAACTCGCGGGAGCTGGCGTCCCGCGCGCAGTCGACGAAAGAAAACGCAATCAATGCATATTTCTCGATGTCGTAAGAGTCACGGAGCGACTCTTCGGCCTTGGAAAGGCGGTCGTCACTGCAGCTTTTCCAGAGAGGTACCCCAGAGATGACGATGGTGATGATAAGTAGACTCACAGGTCTGTCAAACCGCGATAGCCTAGAGGTTCTTGCACCGGTCAGCACCGTGTTCGCCTTCATACCATGCGCCTCGTGCTCATAGTACGTACGCAGCCGTCCGACGGTCTCTTAGGCGCTGGTTTAGTTGTATAGTTCGCGTGAGTCCCTCGCACGGTGTAGCCTCATAGTATCTGACATCACCCGCCAGAACTCCAAGGCCACATTCGCCGTTGCCTCAGGAGGATCGAGCCTATGGTATGCCTATTTCAGCGGTACACTACAACCTATGCTGACACATCTCAGGGTAAAAGTGATATATTGGATCTGCATGAGTTCCGCAAGGACAGAGGCCGATACCAATGATGTAAGTCGTTCGCGCGGGGAAGCTCGTCGTTGGCCCTGACTTATTCTTTTCGATCCAGCCGGCACATTGATAATACCCTTAGATACTCGTCAAGGCGCTGTGTCTATGGTTGTCGAATCGCAGTACCTCGCTGACCAAAGAGGTGACATCAACTGACATCGAGTACCACGAGGGGACGTGCAAGACCCTAGCACACAACCCTTCACGTGGTCGATCATTCCAAGGGGTTCAAATGGCTAGCAGTAAATTGGGGACGTAGATCAGGCTTCCATGAGCACATCATCTTCTGTAACTGCGTTTATAAGAAGGCGGCCGAGGAAAGAATGATAGCTGAGCCCGAGTTGCACGTGTTGTGATATTACAGGACGCGCCTCACTGACCAAAATTTGTTATCCCACAACACAAATCCCTCTTCGGCGGCCCTTGATGTCCATCACAGTGAAGGCCTCCTGGCCTGGGGGACATTGGCAGAAGAAACCCTCAGTGTAGATGAAGCCGTTGGGCATTATGTCCGTAATGGATTTTTCCCCGACGGCGAGTTTTCTGCACCGCTCCGTCCCAGTGAGAATCTGGACCCGGATGAAGGGCGGATTAGTCGGGTCAGCTACCTGGGCCTGGCATGCATCCCAGTCGAACTTGTACACGCCGGATCGCCGGAACTCGTCATCTGTGTCGGTCGCCCGTTCCTCGGTAAAGACCAGAGATATTTCGTAGATCCACGCGGTCTCTCGTGGAGTCAAGGGAAGCCGTATAACAAACTCGAGGGCCGGGGCCGGCATCCGCAGGAAATCAGGGTAGCTGAGGCGGCGGGGCTGGCATTTGTCCAGTTCTTCCATCGTTTTCGAGTCAGGGCCGTAAGCCAACACTAGAACAACAACGAGATCTCAGCACCGCACGTTGTGGATGACACAAAAAGAACGTACTAATTGAGAAATATGGCTTCTCGGGAGTGTCCCTGACCCGCCGCGCGTGCACGACGTATTTCGGAGACTTCTCGACGTCGATGCATAATTCCTGCAGGCGAGCGACTTCTCCTATGATCTTCATAGTGCCGTCGCCCATCTTGCACTCCCGAGACACCAAGTCGCTTACGAGCCACGCAGCAGGCCAGCAATGGGTGCATTCCTGCATATAGACGTCTTCCAGCGAATTCTTCGACATGACGCGCGTGGGCTTCAGGGGTACAGAGGAAGCCTCGGATGGAGAGTATTGGTTGTTGGGTTGTAGACTCTCGGCACTGCTAGTAGCCGGTTTCTTCTCCGCATCCTTGCCCTTTGGAGCGGTGTCCCATGTGACATGCTCGCATCGGAGGGTACGCAGGTCTCGTAGCTCAAAGACAAGGTGTACCAGGTCGTCGAACGCGTGGAAATGCAGGTTGGAGAGAGTAAGCTCCTGGATCCCTGCTGACGAGGTGGGAGTAATCCAGGGAAGGACTTTATAGAGTGAGCGTAACGGCCTTGTGGCCGTCGTTTCGATAGGACCGACGACGCGTAGGGTTGCTTTCTTGAACCCTGACAGCTTCCGAGTGGTCTTGCAGACTTGATTAATCCAGACAGCTGCATCCAGACTATCCGCAACGAGTTCCAAGAACTGGATATGACTGTAGGCTGCCTTATCCCCATCGTGGACTAACGCTAGAAGAGCTTGCGCCTCGCTCATAGAGGTAATTTTGAGCATACACGAGTGCCCTGATGATAGTGAGATGCTCGAGTCTTGCGTGGCTTGCATGACTCAGGGGACTGTGGGTTGGACGGGGTTTGGTGAGTGTCTGAAGATGGAGGAATAGGAAGGATAGAGGGTAGAGGGGCACGCTCGCCGTATTTTATATGACGGCGCGGCCGAAAAGTTGGCCAATTACCGCTGGTAGATTGTTCTACCGAATCACTTTTGAGACTGCGACTGGCCTGTAACACCGCTTCGAGTCTGAGTCAAAAAGCTCAGAAAGGAACAAAAGGAAGGAAGAACAGTGTCGAACTGACCAAGCCAATGCTCCAAACCACGCGCTGCTCACACCACCGCAGTCGGTGTGTACTAGCTAGGCTTGAGGCCGAAAGCTAGTAAAGACTGGGTAGATTTGAGGTTCGTTCAAGTTTTGAACGTCGTGGTTGGGGGCAAATTGGCGTAGCCGAGCGGCGCCGCCGCGATGTACTATGTACTGCCGCTTGGATGGAGGGCGCATCAGTTCCCACGCCCCTCATCAGAAAAAACGTAGGTTACTTTACCAGCACCGATAAGTGCTTATAAGCATCGTAAGCCCCATAATCTCAGGGACGGTTTATAGATGATTATAAACCC
>ALYI01003839.1:0-19946 GCA_001969225.1 Ceriporiopsis andreanae CBS 279.92 | reverse complement strand
GTGAGAGAGTCGATAAGCTGCGAGAGGAATCTCTGCATGAGGAACACCTCGGTCTGGAGGGCGTTGATATCGTCCGGTGCGTCGTGCACCTGCTTGAGCAGGTCATATATCTTCGTGCCTGTCGTGAGGACCGATCCCAGGGTCCCGATTGGATCGAGCATGGTGTTGAGTCGAAGTCAATGTTAGATTGCAGACAGGATAGACATATGGGGTCGAGGCTGCGCGGAAGCAGGAGGCGACGAGGTACAGATATACAATAAAGCAGTTCCTCGCACTTACTCGAGGCTACACAGACATGCGGCGGCGGTGCGGTCCATCAGACAGCATAGAAGCAACGTGTGAGACTATTCTGACGAGCGGCTGACGCTGAGTGTGCAGGGTTAGCGAGACATGAAAGGACCTCGACAGTGATAGTATGACGGTAGAACGTCGCCGCCTGTGGGGTAGCCTGAAGCCCAAAATCAGGGAGGTGGTCGAGACTCGACAACGAGCGAGTATGAAGGCGAAGTCGCGCGCGATTCAGTGAGCACGGTCCTCGATCAAATCTCAGATCTCAGATCTCACAGCTTGCGAGTCGGACAACCAGACTGGACTCAATAATGAGATTTTGAGTCACCAGCGCGACTGAGAGCACCAGTGACAAAGAATATCCTTTAATTCGCGGCAGACACATCGAAACGAACTTAGGGACACCCATTTGATGATAGTTCGACGCAGTACTTGCCGGCTCGCCAGCAGCTCGCGCGCCGGATTGCCAGCCAGCAGGCCGAGTAGCGAGGAAATATATGTATGTGCGTGTAGCGGGCATTATCGGCCAACGAAGGAACAGTTCGGTCTCTAATCTTAGGAGTAAACTCGATTGTCATGCCTTCCCGCCCTACACCGCCGGTTCGAAAGCACCTGGCATCCGGACTCCCGAGCACACACAGTCAACGCATGAACACCGTCGACAGTAGTCCGGGTCCATGCACGGGAAAATGTAGTGTTCACCCACAGGTAGTCTACGATCTGCCAATAAACGGACAATGTGCTCCGCCTCCTCGCGGTCGTGCGGGGTCAAGTCTTCCTCTGCCGCCCTCTGCTTCCCTAGATCCAGTGCTGTTTTGCCCTCTGCGGTCTCGGCATCCCAATGTATGCCATATCCACCGTGGCGCACGACCTGCAGCATGACTTGATAAGGATGCGGCACTTCGGACGCTGCAGCGAGATGCAAAAGGGTGCGTCCCTGCTTGTCGCGCTCGTTTATCATGGCGCCACGGCGAATGAGGGTGCCAATGGCCTTGACGTCCCCACGAAGCCCTGCAAAGACCAACGACATCGGGTGTGGAGTCCCTCCGACGACCTGTGTTGCTAAAGTCAAAGATGGACTGATGTCCTGAGAGCCTTCAGGGAGCTCGCGCTTTAGATAGAGCTCACGCATGGCATGCCGATCGTCGTCAAGAGGGAAGGTCTGCAGTTGTTTCTCTGCATTATCCATTGACGTATCACCCATTTCATCGCGGGCCTCCCAGTCGAGGGCGTGACCAGCATGGCGAACAAGCTCGATTGCGGTGCGATAGTATTGCGAACTGGATATGTGACGATCGGGCTGGGATGCCGTGAAGTGTAGCGCGGTGCGTCCCTCTCTTCCGCGCTCGTTAGGATCTGCACCGGCACGGGTCAGTGCGCTGATCGCAGCGTGCGCCGCCAATGATGCGGCGTCCGCAAGAGGCGTCCGTGCGTGCCAAGGATTAGCACCAGCTTGTAAGAGAAGGTCCACAAATTCGGGATACGTCCGAATGGCACAAAATAAGGGCGTGCGACCCCAGCGCGTGTCCTTGGCGTTGATCTGAGCTGAGATGCCCGGCAATGCTAACATCCTGGCGAGTGTTTCCGAGGAAAGTTCATATCGGAAGTCAAGGAATAAGCAGTGGAGGTCTGTCCACTCCATTTTGCGCCGTAGACTCTCCCACGCTTCGTTGATATCCTCGTACAAATATGGCCCAGCAATATTGTGCTGGAAAGACTGAATGATATCGCTGCGCGTCGCTCCCAGGTAGGTGGATTCGAGGAGCATGTATTCTGCTGGAGACCTGTAACGTGGTCAGAGAGCTGCTCGAACTTGTGAAGCACAACTTTTACTCACAGACCGTTATACGCCCATTCCTTCGGTGCGCCGACGTCAAAGAGATAGCCAATGATGGCGTGTACTGCGATCCGATTGCTATCGACGGTGCCTCGGAAGATCATGTACTGTGAAGGTCTTGGTTAGATACTACGCGAAACGAATACACTCCTGAGAATAATCCTTACATGTACAACAGATGACCCGTCGCGTTCAACATCGTTGACAGTAATTCGCCGTTCTGAAACCATGCGCTTGACGTCATCAAGACCGGCATCCCAGAGGAAGTTCAAAGACTCGACGACTCGTGGTGTCTGGATAATGAACTGAACCGGGACCGCGTCGAATTCGATGGTGGCGCTGACCCTGGCGAACCACGATGGGAGATAGTATTTTACTGACATGAGGTTTCGTCGGTGATGTCTGCGCTGACACGTGCGGTCGTTACAGGTCGCGCCTGGTGACAGAAGGAGCGCGAGGAGGATGTGGGGAATATAAATGTCGCCGATCAAAGGGGTAAGGAAACTGGGTGTCAAACGAGCGTGACGGTGACAACGACAACGGCAGCTGGCTGAACAGTCAACACCGTCAAATTCAGGGCGAAAGGATGATGTGGTGCCGTGAAAGGGCGCGCTGTACTGGGAAGCGATTGACGAGGACGAGTCAACAGGAGATAGGGAAGTCGATATTAATGGGATAGAGAGGGTTGATGGGCCGGACGTTGTGGACGAAATCTCGTCGAACACCTGGCTATGACCCTCCCGCTGCTCATCTGCAGCCGACCGTACAAGGCGCTCCACCATCAAGTACATGCCCGGGATGAGATTGAGATGGGCCTCTTGATGTGGTGTCAAAGGCGGGCGCGCTGTGGCGAGTGCAACGCGTGTAGCCAGATCGTTCTGACCCTGTTCGATAGAGCTCAGCACCTCGCTGACACGACAGTCACCCAATCAGTCCAAATAACATCAGGACTATGAGGCGGTGATGCGTACATGTTGTGGGTACAGAGCACAGCACATAGCGTCTGGTTGAAATGCGCGAAGCTATCCGCGAGTTTTTGAACGCCGCTCCTATACACGAGCCATTTCGCCTTTCTGACTCGATACGAGCCATCCTCCTGTCTCGTGGTCGTCTTGTCCAGAAAGGTGTTTGTGGTCTCGGTCAGCTCACGGGCCTCTTCGATCAAGGCTCGGAACTGAGTTTGGGCCCGTCCTTGTTGGGCCCGCTGGTCGGTCTGGAGGGCACTAATCACGTCCTGTATGAATCCCCGGACGAGGCCCGCCTGCCTTCGCAGCATTCTGACGTCGTCAGGTGCGTCTTTGACTGTTTGCACGGCGTTGTATGTCTTGTGCGCGGCATGAAGAGCGAAGCTAAGGATGCCCACAGGGTCGGCCATTGCGAATGATGGGGGTCGAATGTAAAGCCATGGTGAGAGAATGCGACAGTACTAGTAGTTGTTGCCCTGCGCAGTGCAGCGTCAACACGGATGCGGGCTGTGGAGTGACGTAAATGACATGTCGCTGAGTCCCAAAAGGCGAAGCTAACCTGATACCGCTGTGAGTCTGGGACTTCCGCCCACACTGCTGGTGTATGACAGAACCACTGGTCATATGCATATTGCAAGAAACCTAAGAGATCGTGGTATTGAATTGCATGAACATTCCTGACGGAGAGATGATTGCTGGGAAATATTGCAAGGACATATTGCAATGTTGTCGTTTAAGGTTACGGCTCAGATGTACGCGCAAACGGCCGTGCCGCTCTTTGACATTTGATGCAGATGTGCTGCTCTTGTCCCCGACGTCATCACAGCTGTGTGTCCCTTGTTCAAGCACCTTGGGCCACACGCGTGGACGGACTGCAATATCAACTTGCACTGCTCTTGTCCGTTCCAGTATACGTTTCGCGAGTAGAGGCGGTGATCGATGCAATATACCTATGACACTAGGTTGGAGATAGCCTCACGCCGGACGGCAGCGGGCCCATCCGCTGAGGGTCGTTCGTGTTCCAAAAACGCTTAAGGATTCCGGGAAGATCGTCTGATCATATATAGTGGACGAGTGTGCTTCACGATTGATTTCTTCAGATCGGTGCTCAAGTTTAACTTGACATAGAGCTCTAAGTGGACTGAGTGCAAAAATCAATGTTACGAGCATGCTACAGCACACGAGCACAGAACGCACCTACGAGCATTTACTCCTTGGGTCGCGAATACCGATCTACCGCCACGGCGCTTCCATCTCCACTCTCATACGTCTCTCTGACCGCCTCCTCAAACGGCTTCAGCGGCCTACCCAATATCGTCTGTAACAACGGGTCGACCGTCGCGAGCTCGCCACGCTTTAATGCGGGGAAGGTCGTGGCCCATTTGCGCAGAAGCTCTTCACCGCCCGCATTGCTCGCAACGTACTCGTCCTCGGACACAACTTTCAGCGCGAGCGGCGGGTCAAGGTGCAGAAGAGACGTGATGTAAGAGGCGAGTTCGCTTAGGGTGCTTGCCCGAGAACCGGACAAGAGGAGGGTCTCGTTTTTGTGCGTGTCCTGAATGCGTCGCGGCTGTTAGGACAAGATCACGGAGAGACCAGGATATATACGCACCGCGACCATGATTTTCGCCGTCCCTTCACCCAGATCCTCACGGCACACCCACGCGATCCCCCCATCGCCCTCCGGAATCTGCACCTCGCTCCCGCGACTCGGCTTCCAAAACCCGAAATACAGCGGAAAGCTCTCGCTGTAGATCCCCTCCCTGACGATCGTATACGACAACCCACTATCCCTGAGGTATTTCTCAGTAAAAAGGTGGGCCTGCATGATCATCGCCTGGCTCTCGCCCGCGGACACGAGACTGGTGTAATAGACGTGCTTGATCCCGACGCGCTTCGCCGCGTCGATGGCCGCTGCGTGCGCCTTGATACAGGCATCGTAGTGGATTGTGGGGCAAGAGACGATGAGGAGCTTGTCTCCACCGGCGAAGGCAGCGTCGAGGGTCACAGGCTGCTCGAAATCGCCGCGGCGGACCTCTACGCCTGACGAGACGATGGCGGGGGTCGCGCCGGAGGGGTTGTAGAGTGAGACGATGACGTCGGTCGCTGCATCACAGCATGTTGTCAGCTTCTGCACAAAGATAATCTATGGAGGCACCGTTGATGAACGTACGCGGGACGAGACGGATGAGATGCTTGAAAATGCGCGAGCCAAGCTCGCCGCTCGCGCCGGTGACGACGTACTTGACCATCGCGCGTCGATATCTAGTTCACAGTGAAAGAAAGATGAAAGAGACCCAGCTACCCAAGCTCGCGAGGGATAGCTGCGCGACAGAGTCGTGCTGACACATGCTCCAGACTGCCGGGAAATCGGGACATGGCGTCAGGCAACAGCGGTTATATCGCGTGTGCAGAAGAGTGAGAACAATGGCTTTGAGTTGTCATAACGCGACGAAACGAGCTGTTCGGGGATGCGCTACAAGGTTGTGTGGAAGGTGGTCGCCGTGACGAGGTGCGGTAGAAAGCGCCTAAAGCACACTGGTTATTTGCGCTTGTTAGGGTCCGACGCCGGCCTTCTGCCTTTCTGGGAGCTGCGCCTGATGTCGCTTCACGCTTGGTCGAAGTGCAGAGGTGAGTCATTATGAGATAAGTATCTCAAGTGGGAGCGTGGTTGACGCAATTAGATCACACCAGATGTCGCAAGTTCATCCCGAGCGACTGAACATCAACTGAACCGAAATAAAGTACAGTATGTACCATCCGAAGCTGTCCGCAGAAAATCCAAAGACATCCGCAGAAAGTACAAAAGACTCAAACGAAGCGGACGGATGATCGACGAAGTCAAGATCGCTGTATTAGGGCACGAAAGTACCGGGGATCGAGAGTCCCCCACACACGCAGTCGAGCGACGAGCATTGAAGGCAGTAGTCTGAATCCATGCAGGGAAAGACGTAGCGCTCCCCAGGAGGCAGCCCACGGGCAGTCAAGAGACGTGCAATCTTCTCTAGCTCCTCCCGCGGTTCATCCTCGTTCGTGTCTTCTTCGATCAACCTCCTCGTCGCCAATTGGAGTGCCGTTTCGCCTTCTGGTGTCTCTGCATCCCAATCCAGGCCGAACCCTCCGTGACGCACGACCTCAAGCGCAACTTGGTACGCAGCTGGCAGCTCTCCTTTAGCCACAAGATGCAGCAAGGTACGACCTTCGTCGTCACGCTCGTTGACCATCGCGCCGAGGCGCACGAGCTCGCCAATGGCACAGACGTCGCTGCGCAGGCCGGCGGCGACCAAGGACTCTGATTGTGCCATGTTTCCTGCGTAATTCTTAACCTCGACGAAGGGAGGCGCCGCGCTTCGGGGTAGCTTCCAGGTGCGGTACAGCCGAAGAATGGTTTGCCGGTCCTCGTCATATGGATACTGTTGGGCTCCATCCTCCGCAAAGTCCAACGGCGTACCTCCTAGATTGTTTCGTACATCCCACTGGAGAGCATGTTCGGCTTGGCGAACGAGCTCGATCGCCGTGCGGTGATACTGCGAGCTGGGTGTATCCACCAGAAGCTGCTCGGCAGGAAAGTGCAATGCGACCCGCCCCGTAGTTTCGGGCTGATTTGGATCAGCTCCCGCTCGGACTAATGGACCGATGGCAGGATAGGCACCGACCTGTGCGGCAATTATCAAAGGTCGCTTGACGAGCCACGGATTCGCTCCGGCTCGAAGGAGAGGCTCTACAAACTCCGGGTACGTGTTTATGGCATAGAAAAGGGGCACGCGGCCCCAGGCGTCCTTAGCGTTTAGCTGAGCAGCAATGCCAGGCAGTTTCAACATGGCGGTGAAGACGTCGAGAGATGTTCGTGACCGGTAGTCGCATAGTAGGAAGTGGAGGCCAGTCCACCGCGCCTTGCGCTGAAGATCATTCCATACTTCGTGCGTGTCTTCGTGGAAGTATGGCCCAACAAGGTTGCGCTCGAGAGTTTCTAGTGTCTTTCTGCGGGGCTGTCCCAAGGACATGCATTTGAGCATAAGGATATACTCAGCAGTGGTGCTGCACAAGAGTCAGAAGCTGATACAAAGCTCAAGATGCTTCGTTCGGACACTTACATACCGTCCATAGTCCACCCAGCTAGCGCGCCTGTTTCCAGGAGGTATCCGATGATTGTAAGGAGAGAAGATATGTTACGGTCCCACAGGGACCGCCAAATCATGAACTTAGTCAACCAAGTTCAGTTCATAGAGTATCACGATAGTTGAGTGGCACCTCACCTGAACAAGCGACATTCCAAATTGGTCCACGTCGCTGAGAGTGATGCGCCGCTCCGACAACATCTTCTTGATGTCGTCTAGACTGGAACGCGCGATAAATTCCAGACCGCCGACAAATCTGGGTGTCTGAATGACAAGATAGACGGGGATCGCCGCAAACTCTATTCGTGCCTGAACTGTGATGAACCACGGGGGCAGATAATACTTGACATGTTGTTGTTCGCGTTGGCAGCTGCGCTCGGTACAGGCGCTCCCAGAGGACCAGGCAGACGTGGGCACGGTTTTGAGTAAATAGACGTCTCCGAGCAGTAGAGAGAGCCACCCAGGTGTCAGACGCATATGTTGGAGGCAATGACAGCGACAACTCGCTGTCCAGCGAACCTCGCCGAGTGACATACGAGGGGTTAGCGGAGTGTTGGCACGGGTGGGACACCTGGCGTTCTGGTCAGGTGTCTCTGGGCGACCAGAGGGCGAGTGCGACAAATAGAAGGATGGGGATAATGATAACGCGGACGGTGAAACCAAGCTGAATGACGATCGGGATTTTGTGGAAGACGAGTCGTAGAAGAGCTGGGTATGCCCCACGCACTGCTCATTCGCGAATGGTGGCAGCGGGCTTGCGGGTATCGAATGAATATCAGGAGTGAGAGACGCTGCATTTGGCTCTTCATGAGGTACCAGGCATGGGTGCGCGGTTAGGAGACGAAATTGATCGACGAGATCCTGATAATCCCGACGAAGAGACGTGATACCGAGGGACATGGTATTCAACGCCTCCCTAATATAAGGCCAATTAGATGAGTCGGACATAGAAATTAAGTGAGATATCGTACGCATTTTGCACGCCCAAGACTGCACAGAGACCTTGATTGAAATGCACAAAAGCCTCCGCTAATTTCTTCGCATCGCCGGTCCACATGGACCAGACGAACATCCTCTTGATCGGTTTGAACGAACCGTCGGCTCTCCGGCGTGCCGTTTTCTCCAGGAAACTGTACGTCTCCGTCGTCAGTCGCTCGGCATCGTTCACCAAGGATTGCGCGTCGATCCAAGTCGATTTCGAGGTATCGTTGAGGCGAGGCAGAAACTTCCGCACGCGGTCTGCCTCCTTCTGCAAGTATCTGTACTCGTCAGGGGCGTCCTTGTATGCCTTGACGAGGTCATACACCCTGTGCGCAGCGTGGAGAGCGGAAGTGAGTATACCGATGGCATTGGCCATGAGCTAGGGCCGGCGTTTGTAAGGCTAGACACGACGACAATGGAAGATGGGAGCCTGAGGAGAGAGGCAACTAAGCGTAAATGCAGCGTATCTTATACGGCAGATACGCACTGTAGATCAAGACACTGTGACAGTACATAGGTTGACAGTCATGTTTGCCCCAGGACGAGACTCCACGGAAGAAGCAACGCGTGGGTGTGACTTAGGATTTGAGTTTGGCGACATGACTTGACGTCTGCCCGGGTGCTGCTTTCCAAGCGACAAAAGCCTAGTCGATACCCTCCCGCAGGCATGCTCTGTGGGACATTTGAGATCTATAGCTGCGTGCACAACCCGAGCAACTAATAACTCTCTCGCTCGCAACGGCATGCATTCGCTCGCGACGGGGCCACGGGAGCTGGGAATCTGTCAGTACCTTCTACAGAAACTTCTGATAATACGCATACGGACAGTGGATGACTTACTACTATTAGACCTGATCCCGAGTGCAGCATGGCGGCCATTAAGAAGAGGGTAGTAGTCGCGATATCTTTGTATTCCAAGGACAGCGCCGGCAGTGAGCCTCGCGTTAGTATACAGAGAAGCGTGGTCGTTGGGAATCGTCGCTCTACTTCCGTAACCGCGAGTACTGTTGGACCGCCGCCGCGCCCCCATCCGTGCCCTCATACGTCTCCTTCACCGTCTCCTCAAACGGCTTCAGCGGGCGGCCTAGTATTGTCTGTAACAGCGGATCCACGGTCGCGAGCTCGCCGCGCTTCAACGCAGGGAACGTCGTCGCCCACTTGCGCAGAAGCTCCTCGCCGCCCGCATTGCTCGCGACGTACTCGTCTTCGGATACAACTTTCAGCGCGAGCGGCGGGTCGAGGTGCAGGGTAGATGTGATGTACGCGGCGAGCTCGCTCAGCGTGACGGCGCGGGAGCCGGAGAAGAGGAGGGTCTCGTTCTTGTGCGTGTCCTGTGCGGCGCGATGATCAGTACGGGATCACACGAACAGATGACAGTAAACGCACCGCGACCATCAGCTTCGCCGTGCCCTCACCCAGATCCTCGCGACACACCCACGCGATCCCGCCATCGCCCTCCGGAATCCTTACCTCGCTCCCGCGACTCGGATTCCAATATCCAAAATACAACGGGAAACTCTCACTGTAAATCCCTTCCCGTAGGATCGTATACGCCAGCCCGCTCTCCCGCAGATACTTCTCGCTGTCCAGATGCGCCTGCATGACTGCCGCCTGGCTGTCGCCCGCGAACGCGAGGCTTGTGTAGTACACGTGCTTGATCCCTGCGCGCTTCGCCGCGTCGATGGCCGCCGTGTGCGACTTGACGCGGATCTCGTAGTTGATCGAAGGGTAGGAGACGATGAGCAGCTTGTCGCCGCCGGCGAACGCGGCGTCGAGCGTCGCGGGCTGCTCGAAGTCGCCGCGGCGTACCTCTACGCCCGACGAGACGATGGCGGGGGTCGCGCCCGATGGGTTGTAGAGTGAGACGACAATGTCGCTTGCTGAATCGCAAGGTGTTCAACTTCTGTGTGAAAGTGATTTCAAGAGATACCGTTGCTGGACTTACGAGGTACGAGGCGGATGAGGTGCTTGAAGACGCGCGAACCGAGCTCGCCAGTCGCGCCAGTAAGAACGTACTTGACCATAGCGCGTTGATATCTGACCCAAAGTCAAAGGCAGATGAAAGTAGATTCTACTTGTCGAGCTCAGGGATATGTTCACGAGAGAGACGTGCTGACACATGCTACAGAATGCGGGCGAACATGTCGTCACCGGCGATGGCGGGAAAACCGTGTACGCGGCATTGTGGGAGTTCGAACCCTAGAGATGGCTCAAGAACATTGCGATGTGAAACTGCTTTCGCAGCTGCACGACGTGCGTTGGACGCTGCGATAGCTCGTGCGTGGAACCGCGGTCGTGGTGACAAGGCGGGGAAAGCACCTGAGCGGCAAAATCATTTGCTGCCTGGTGTTTGCACTTGTTAGGGTCCCATGACGGCCTTCTACCTTTCTGGGAGCTCGATATCGCTCGATTGGCTAGGCAACTTCTGGCAGCCCCGCCCCGATGATAGATACATGGCATATATACATTGACCGGCGGGACTTTAGGTAGAGGGCCGATGAAGCACTCCCGAAAATATCCTCCTGCTCAATTCCAACTGCTATACTTATCTGTCATTCCAAGCCTGGTGACCTGCATCACAGCCAAAACCGATAGATTTGCTGCCGCAGCGACAATAAATCAATGCCCGTACTGCCGGCGTAAAATGTGAATGACGGCACACTGGAAACTAGGACTGAGGCCTATCAGAACCTTTTACGGGAACGTCTCATTCGGAGTCATCTGTGGCAGGTTTTTGCCGCCTCTAATTGAAGTCATGTATTTTATACGCCATGCGATATTTAAGCCCACGGGCAACCTTCATTGCGTTCTGGTCGGCGTACTGGGCGGGCAGCGGATCAAGTCGATATTGTTTTGAAGGCGAGCAGACCCTCCGGGGTCTCGTATATCACATGTATACCTGCAAGTATGAGCTCGGGGTGTACCACCACAGCAGAAATGTAATCGTCGACGTACTTCCGCCCAGTCTGTCCGAGTCATTGTTCGTGGCCAGATCATAGATAGTGGCAATGGAGGCTGGACCGGTATTCGAGTAATCAGTATGCATGTCCACCTTCATCTTCGAGAGCGGCGCATGCACTCACTTCCGCGCGCCGGCGTCTTCAACCGCGCCGTCTCTGCCACAGCCGCCGCATAATGCACCGCGCCGGCCCTCCGCGCGAACCTGTTCCCCTCCATAATATCTGACGAATCGTCGAGCAGCTGGGCAAAGAACTTATACTGGCCCGTCTCGTCGGCATAAACGGCGGAGAACGGCCCACAAGTCTCGGGGCCGGTGGAATCCAACGCGAGTTCGAAGCGCGGCTGCAGATAGCTTCTGACGGTGCTCGTGGCGGAAGGGGGCAGTTCGCGGCGGGTATAGACCATGAACCGGCCAGGCGCCTGGTTGAAGGCGACACAGACACAGTCCACTACGACCGCTGTGTGGGTGTCTGATTCTGTGGGAATAGAATAGCACGGAATCTGAGCGGCCGTACACGATTCCGCGATATAATGGCTGTACTGACCTGTCCAAGAGAACGCGGACAACGTGGTCGGGGCTTCTGTCGGCAGGCTCTTTACCAAAGACGGGATGCTCCAATCTCCGAAGGCGCGCTGCCATGTGTAGTCTGGCGGGAATTCAGCACTTACGGAGGCTCGGGATGATGCAAAGGAACACACAGATTCTCTAAGGGTCGGGCCGTCATTATTCATAGCCAGAAAGCACACTGAAATGATGGGATGACGTACGTTGTCGTCGGCTTGGTAGAACACGAAAGCGGTCTGATGATTTTGTCCTGATAGCGTGGATGCGATGGAAGTGCCCAACGCAGGCGAAAACGCGGTTTTCGCGGTGGTGTAGGTGCTTGCGACCCTATGGCAGACGGTGTTCCCTGCACGATCAACCCTGTCCTCGAGCAACCACCCGCCCGACCACTGGTGATAGATCGATACTTGTTGGCTGCCCGCCCCAAACTCGCGCTAGACACCCGTGGCTACTGGTTTCCGACACCCACGAAATGGCGATATGAAAAAAGCACGCACCCTGCTCGCGGAGATCTTCGAATCCCGCCATCCCCATTCGATCTGCGAGGTTTTCTTGTGTTCGATGGTGTTGGAGCCCGCGGCCTTCGTGAAGACGACGAGATTGGGTTTTACTGCGACAGGCTGCGGGTCCATGCAGTAGACATCGAACCCGCCGGCGCCGTCAGGTACCGCGGCGATGAGGTTGCCAAGTGTTGTGGCCATGAAGAGCCGAGATGCAGTGTAGACACAGTATCACTGGGAATGCCAGCGTCATAAGTGAACCTATATAGCGTCACAGATTAAGTTGCAGCATACCGATCGTCGCCACCCGAATTCTTTGCGATGCGCAGTGGACTAAACCTATCGTACAGGGAGCGTCTTCGAAGTATCACGCACGTTAACTGAAATTCTGCCGAACGATGTGAGAAAGCAATCGCGAAGAATCCAATATCAGATGGGTTCTACACATAACATGGAGCCAACCCACCAGCTTTCAGAATAGGACGCCCAACTGCGTAATGCTAGGTCAGCTCGTGATGAGCAGCGAATATTAGAAGGGCACGCACCTGCTTCACTGTACAATCGCGTGGGGTCGCACACGTACACACCTGCACGCCTGTGCGTCACTGCGGGTCTAGACTTCGCGCCAAATCGCGTCGGCACGATAGATATCACATGAAAACGATATCGAAGAATGCAATGCATGTCTTGGCTCGTCGGGCGGAGGCAGCGGCCAACCCAGATATGTTGAATTTTCCATCTGGCAGGCAAGCGAGAGGTAGAGCGAGAAGACGGGGCGAGGAGGAGACATGGCTGCCATAGCCCAGCGGTACGCGTGGTGGGAGTTCGAACCCTAGCTATGGCTCTAGGCTGGAGTTGCGCAAGACGAACATTCCCAAATGTACGAGCAGTACCGCGTATCGTCGGTGTGTAGAATGATGGTCGCGGTGTCAAAACGAGGAGGCTCTTGGGCGGCAAAGCGTCAGATCACACGCGGTCTGGTGTTTGCGCTTGTTTGGGTCCCACGTCGGCCTTCTGCCTTTCCTGGAGCTGCGTCCGATGTCGGTTCACGCTTCACGCTGGATTCGCTCTCCGGACCACTCCATGATATACGCAAGATTGGTTCGCCAGGAGCTTCAATAAAGACAATTCGAAACCCGGTCGGTTTTTGGAATCTATCTCCCAGCCCAATCCCAGCAAGTTGCGACTATATTTGACATCCCAGATATTGCGGTCAAGCCAGCCCAATCTCAGCAAAACATATTTGACATGCCAGATATTGCGGTCAAGATCGTTGTATCTGCATCACGGTCACACCTGATACAGGTATGCTGCTGTGTTCGATCTAACAATAAACGAGTTGCCCGTACTCCCGGTTCTCGACGTTCTCGCCAAGCGACGACGCAAAGGTTGTTTCTGTGGACCAAACAGAGCAGTTAGATGGGCAGGGTCCATGGCATCCATCTGGTTATCTTGATATATCGCAGGAAGGAGAGCAGTTATCGAGAGGCGGTATCAAGAGCGCACATTGAGTCCTTTGGTGAGCAGCACAGCAGGGGAGTCCGCCTTAACTTCGCTGCGAGAACAACATAGCATACCGACGTCTGCATCGAAGCAGCGCCGACGACGTGGATGCGGAGGAGTAGACTTCGTGCAGGTGGCATGTTCCAAGCTTCTGGGGTATTGCGGTGCGCCCAGGTGATTGTGGGTTACATCACTATCATGAACCCTAGGACGCCCAACTGCGTCAGCTCGTGATGATCGGCGTAGAGTTGAAGGGCACGCACTTGCTTCACTGTACAATTGCGTGGGAGTGTATACGTACATACCTGCACGCCTGTGCGTCACGGGTCCAGACTTCGCGTCATATAGCGCCTCGCAGGATAGACATCACGGATGATATCGAAGAAGGCATGTCTTGGCTCGTCGGGCGGAGGCAGCGGCCATCACAGACATGTTGCATTTTCCATCTGGCAGGTAAGCAAGCGATGGAGCGAGAAGACGGGGCGAGGAGGACTGCCATGGCCCGGTATTTATATCTGCGCGAAATAACCGTAGGCGGGTATAAGCAGGGCGTCAGCGGTGTCGAAGAATAGCACGGCGTGCGACTGCGGCCAGTTAGAGTACAGGTAATTGCACATGGAAGAAAGCTGGGAGACCCAGGAAAAGCTACGGACAGAGTTTGTGCAGAGGTATCTCCCTGGGGAAGGTCCGTTTTGCTGAGCGCGCGAACCGAGAATGGCGGCGTCGGATGACTGTTGCTCGATGAACGAGACCAGATGTGATCTCTATCTGTCCCCCGTTCGTGATAATCAGGATCCCAGATGTTGAGCTGGAGCTGGGGGTCGTTGGAATCCGGAAGGTCGTCGAGGTCGTCGTCGGGTGGAAGAGCGCGCCGGATCAGATTTTGTGGGCGCCTGACTGCGCGGACCGTAAATCCGACGGGGGCGACGTCATGTTGGGACGCGTTTCGAGTTGCGGCTTGCCTCTCACGCGCGCTCTCACGCTGCCCGTCCTCCTCGCCAGGGAGGGTATTGCGCTGAGTTGCGGGATGGGGACAGGTTTAGACCTCGCCAGTGCGGCATTCAGATCGTAGGTGCGCTCTCCCACCCTCGTCAGCCACGCCCCGTTCATCTCATCTTTGCCATTTTTATAAGCACGAGCACTGGTTCTGGCCCTCCCAGCCGCCCTCAGCCGCCCTCTGCGAGCCCCCTTTGCGCCCATGCCGATTTACCTCCGAGGGTGCTCGCGCGCGACCCGGCCGCGGACGCCCCCCTTTCGTCCGCAAGCGCGATCGGCCCTCGAGGGGCTACGGCCGTCACCCCGTCACTGTCACGGTCAGCTACACACCTAAGCTTGCGCTAATTTTTCCCTCCCAGCCACCCGCACCCGTCATCCGCCGCGCCCAGCCATACCCCGTATATAACCCTCGCCCTGCCCTGCCCCAGTGCCAGGTTCTTCTCGGACTCGCCGCTCACACCCCTCCGCATCCCAGCACCCTCCCGCCGCGCCCCAACCCCCTCTCACGATGGGTGCGTCGTACCGACCGGCCGTGCAGCCCCTGTACTCACCGTTTGCCAGGTTACAACGAGAAAGACACCCCCAGCCGGTGGCGCTTCCTCCGCCCCGGCCTCTTTGGCCTCGCCTTCACCCTCATCTTCTGCTTGGGTACGTTCCAACCGCCACTGAGTGAACTTTGGAGCCGCCAAACTGACGCGCTTGGACCCAGCCGCCGCTGAGCTCGGTATCGTCTCGGACCTCCTGCACGAGGGCGGAAACAGCTACGCCAACTACCCGACGATGGAGTTTAAGCACGACCTCGGCATCCTCCTCTTCTCCTGCATCGTCACCTTCCTCTTCATCCTCTCGCACCCGTGGTCGAACATCTTCCGTGCGTATCCCCTTCTCCTTCTCGTCCCCACTCCCATCTCCGTGCTATCCCACCTCCGCGCTAACCGCGCCCGGCCCCTATTCCCGGTCCCACGCCGCGCACCCTAACTGACGCCCCGTTTTCCCTCTGCAGTCGCGACGGTCTGCTCGTTCATCCTCGCCGTCTTCTGGGGCACCGGCGCCGGTGTGATCTTCCACGTCTCGCCGTTCGAGGTCTACACCTGCGGCCGCCCGCGCGAATCGTTCACGCCCGAGTGGCAGCGCTACTACGACAAGTGCCACCGCGTCGTCGCCATGCAGGGCATCGCCTGGGCTCTCTGTGCGTCCGCCTAACCTAATCTTTCTCATGCGATGGCAGCTGACTCGGTCCGCGCGCTTAGGGGGCATCTTCGTCTTCCTGCTCATCGGCCTGCTCACGCAGCTCATGCAGTGCAAGCGCCGCCCGAACCCCAAGCCGTTCTACTACATGCCCAAGGCGGAGGTCTAAGCGGACGTCGACCCTCGATGTCCGCACTCGGCCCTCGATGTCCTCGGTGCACCGTGCTCGATCTCCAAAACCCTATCTGCATATCTAACGATCGCTCTTGCACACAATACATACGAACACGAAAATCCTGCACACGTCATTCAACTTTCAACTCAATCCAATTCCCCATCACGCACCCACGACACCCACGCCCGTAATGTATCACCCCGCCCGCCCGCATCCGCATGTAATCTGTACTCGCGCTGCTGCACTCTGCATTCTGCATTCTGCACGCTGCGCTTACCTTCTCTTCGTCGGTCCTTGGCCTTGCCGCAGACGATTGTTATATTTTCCAGTAGTGCTAGTGCTGAATACCGCCGCATGTCGGTCGTTGTAGCAGTTTGTCGCTGTTGATGTTGTTGTTGTATAATACCGGCGGTTTAATAGACTAGAGCCAATAGACGCATCGGATCCGATTCGGCGCGGCTTGCAAACTTGAGCGCTTGAGCCAGGAAGAAGAATGAGATGTGGGAGGCGACGGTGCGTATCGCCGACGCCTTCGTAGAGGGCTCCGAAGCCCTACAAGGAGGAAGAGCAGGAAGAAAAACGAAAAGCTCATCAACGAGCGGATGGATCTCGTCGACCTCGACACACCGTTACGAACTCCATTCGTAGAGACCATCGCACACCTCGATTTTTTTTTCTTTCGCTCTTTCTCTGTGCTCTGCGCCTCCGCCGAACGGAACGCGGACCACACATCGCCCTCGCCTCGGGCCTCAACGATGATGTCAGTGATGCTCGCCACCCGCCCCTACCGTTCAGCCTGCCTGCCGCGCCGCGCCCGTCAAAATCCGCCTCATCGTCATCGCGCGTTGATAATGGATGATGGGCGATGGATGATTTGCGTCGACGCCGCCTGGGCCCCGTTCAACCATTCTGCCACCGCGGCAAGTCATCGCAGGTCATCGTTGTCTGTCAATCAAGTCGTCATCGTGCTCACAGTCCACAAAGCCCGCCAATCGCACGGCGGGCATTGAGCGACGCGCAGAAAGAGGCAGGTGGACAAGGCAGGACAAGGCGGCAGAGGCAAGAACGATCGGGCGTCCGCGCCCGAAAATAGCGCGAATTTGCGCTCCGGGGCGTATCGGGCACACGGCGGCCAATATGTTTGCGCGTTTGCATTTCGTTTCGACCGTGACAATGTTTGCGGCGCCGCGGCGAGACCGGGGCCGGTGTGGCTGACGTCAGGGGTGCGCGCACCCAAAGTTTTTTTTTTCTGTGGCGGGTGTGTCGGCGTTTTGAAGATCGAGGGCGGGAGCGGAACGGATATGGGCGGCGGGATGACAGATGCGGAAGGGGGCGGGGTGTGGGAGCCTCGTGGTCCCGCTTGTTTAGGCGCTAATGGGTTCCGCCAGCGACGGTGAGTTCTGTCGTCCCTGTGATGATCGCGATGCAAAGAGGACGGCTGTATTTCAGTGAATATCGTACAATCATGAGCATGGGCATGTAGATCCTGGACTCGTTTGTTCCCAATGACGTGGCGTTTGCTGCCCTCAGCAGTTGCAACCATTGTTCTCGCGGACACAGTCACAACTATGTGCACTTCCGCCACAAGCGCACTGTTCAACAAGAGAAGTCTATCACGCAAAAGTGTCAACTTCGCCTCGTGCGCCGACATCCCCATAAATAGGACGTACCACAGTAGAGAGTGCTTCTTGTTCGGACAGGACGCGCATTCGCACCGGCCTTTGGCGCAGGTTCGAGTGCTACCGGGGCTAGCACTGACACAAATACATCAGCCCGGTATCAAAACAGCGCGTGGGCGTGAGGACTGAGGAGCCGGGTGGGACGTACGTGCAGGAAGTCGTATCGGGGACCACGGTTGAGAGTGTCACAATTTGTGTGTGCGGTATGAACGGTGGTGAGCAAGAGAGGTATTTCGAGGAATTAGCTCACCCCCGCACGCACGGCCGGTTTATATGTGCTCGATAGGGTGCCAGATACCGCGGTCGCAATGGCGTTTCAGCCTCCTGCATCTGGTACCCACCCGCTGGCACGTCCGTATTGTAATGGCACGCGGAGAGGCGTGATTTTGCTAAGGCGCCCTATCGCAGAAGACTCTAATCAATACTGATCATGAGACGCAGCCATGTGTCAGTTGAGGTCAAACGATTGGATAACGACAGAGCCAAGCATAAGTCGTGCAAGAGGTCGGGCAGGTATCGCGTGCGCGTGCTGGCGAAGCGAATATGCACAGCAAATCGAGTTCGAACAAGTCGAAAAGTGAGAGCGGAGGCAGAAGCATCGAATTAACAAAGTAGGTGCTGGTGGCCATGAGTGCTGCCTAGGCAGGAGGAAGCCAAGATGAGCTCACCGAGAAAGGCAGGAACTCGGCGTGGGAGCCTAACATGCGCAAACAACACGTAAATCTTGTGCAACTCCTCATCTCTCGCACCACCACCCGACTGCCCTCACGGCCTCATCTTCATCTCACACACTACTTAGTACCGCATGTTCTCTGATGTTTGTTCATTCTCGACGGGACGTTATCGACCCAAACCCACCCGCAGTCGTCGCTCCCTGCTCAAGACGCTGGGCCGAAAACCGAACACATCTGCCTGCTCGCTCATCTGCCAAATCCCTCAACAACTCGATCTAATACACTGCGTCCAGACTACTGCGAGCCGCTAACAACACGATCAGTGTCACGAACTAGCACGCCAAGCATCGCTATGCGCTCAGGTTGCGAAACGACCCCTCATTCAAGCGCAGTTCGGAAAGCATATTTGGCACGAACGGCTAAACCTAGTCAGAAAGGGGCACTGCGATGCAGGGCAGATATCGCTCGTTTTTTGCGCGCTTTATGGACGTGCAAGGTGCGCAAATGTCTGCTCTCGGTGTTGCTCGTGTTGATGCTATCACAGCCTCTGGACTTTGCCTTCGATTCCACATCTTCCTGTCAAATATGTCCAAGTCTTTCTGTCTGTTTGGGCAGCACTGCCGCTGCTGCGGTTACCAAGGATCATTCACGAGTCCACTTCTCGTAATCCCCAATCCATTCCTGACCTACGCGCGCCAGTCGATTCCGTCGCCCGCCATCGTTCTACCGGCGCATCACCTCTCTCCATTACCACATTTACGAACTGAACTGGCACTGCCTACTACGCACGTGGTGCCAGTCTGCGATCTGTCGTGAGGAGCCGCGGTCCCCATGTTCTCGATGCAAGCCTATCATCGCCATCGCATATATATATTCAGGGTGCGTGGGTGCACTTGTGGAATTTACCGCTCGAAGGGATAGTGAGCTCGAAAAAGTGTCGCGTGTATACTGTGGGTATCTGTCGTCGCATTTACTCCACTTGACAACAGTCATATAGTCTACTGCAGATGCCCTTCCGGTGTCGAACTCGAAATCCGGCGAGTCCTGCTGAAGTCTCAACGTCTTCGACCTGGCTTTCCCGCAGCATCCAAAGCGCCAATGGCAAACTTCGAACACGCAACCTTAACTCACTGCCACACATACATCGGTATATCGATTCAGGATAGTTTGGAACGGCCACGCATGCGCCGCATGTATGCACCGCCCCCGTCCAGTACAAATACCCCTCGTATCATACATCTGATACTCACACGGTCCTCTGGTCTTCGCCTCCATCTCCATCTCCATCTCCATCTCCTCTCACCCCAACTTCACTCCTCTTTCTGGTCCTTCATCCCCCTCCGGCATCGATATCATCCCCGACGCGATGACAGACGCGATCGGAACTCTGGGGTCGGTTTTCACAACAGGCAAGAAGATCTATGACCTCCTCAAGCAAGTCCACGACGCACCGGACGAGATCAAGGCCCTCCAGATCGAGGTGTCCCTCGTACATGGATTCCTGTCGCAGCTTATC
>ALYI01003838.1:0-21139 GCA_001969225.1 Ceriporiopsis andreanae CBS 279.92 | reverse complement strand
TTTGTAATTTAGCGTATTTTTTGCGATTTTTAGAAGGGATATTTGAGCCAGGAAAGGGGGGNGGCTCAAGGAGTAGGGGTGGCTCAAGGAGCGGTGGAACACTGTATTACAATTTGAGCTGATGGCGACAGATGGCCAGCAGCGAGAACTGCGAATCTCTCCATGGAGCGCCGAGGGTTCCGAGTCCACGATAATTTGCAAGGCATATAGAATGTGCCACAGTACTGTGAAGTGTTGCAAATGTAAGTTTGGGGTACACGTACCAAGAGCAGCTAGGCACGCTTCGCCCGGCGTCACCTGCCCACGGCCGACATGCTTGTGACCCTACTTAATAAGTGCCCCAAAAGCTCTCTTGTGGCGCTAATGTGTCGATGATGGTTCACGAGAGCTGGCCAGGCTGAATGGTACTGAACAAGATTGCAGGAAAGACCTGTGTCAGAATGTGCGAGCCTCCAGGCAGGCGAAAACCAAAGATCGAGTGGAACATATGCGCACATATGACGAAGAACTAATGAGATTGGTGATCAATTACGTACATGTCTACAGTTTTATTCGGACGATTGCGAGAATCAAGTATCGTGGTATAGCGCTCATTGACAAGAAAGCTCACTAGTATGAGGACGGACGGAGAGCGTAGCTTGAACACTGATGGACAGATGTAGTTAGCGAGGCACTGTAATGAAACACTCACCACACTTTCAAAACATTCAATGGCTTGCCACATCCTCCACAGTATACATCACACGTGTTCCGCCCATAGACTTGGCCAGCATCTCGCCATATCACGTCTGCCGCGAATCCATCGTCGAGAGCGAGCTAGTCTTGACTCTTGAGGCAACCAGTAGATCACCAAACCTTCCAGCACGTCGTGTGGTATGCCCAGAGCCATAGCAGGCCCACAGATAAACCAGCTGTCGTATCCTCGTGGTGCTGAAATTCGAGGGGAGCTTTGAACGAGCGCGATGAAGGCCCAGGGCCGTTGCGACGACCGTACCGGACAAGCGCCCGCCAATGAACGCGCTTTGATCGACATGAACTCTAATCAAGCGACTATGCAGTTTATTCGGAAAGCGCCGGGTGGCTGGCTGGATGCACGTGCGTCTACGTTATCGGCACTGTATACGGTAAGATCCCCTCGTCGCCGCCGCCAGCCTCAAGACATGGTACGAGGTATGTAATGTCGTCGCTTTGCATGATGAATCTTTGCTGAACCTTTGTGCGTAGTATACAAGCCAGGAAAGGTGCGCGCACAGCCGCCATGGTCACTCTGTGTTGGTGTTTAAAGTGTCGTTCGTGTGCAGGTCGCCATCGTCCTCTCAGGTCGACAGGCCGGCAAGAAGGTTGTTGTTATCAAGCAGAATGACGAGGGCACAAAGGAGCGGCCTTACCCTCACGCAATCGTCGCCGGCATCGAACGCTACCCGTTGAAGGTAACGAAACGCATGGGCGCTAAGAAGTTGGCGAAGCGGTCAAAGGTCAAGCCCTTTATCAAGGTGTGTGCGCGTCCATGGTGGTGTTTTTGTGTGAATCTGAAGCCCATGGGTTCTGCTTAGGTCGTCAACTACTCGCACCTCTTCCCCACCCGTTACGCGCTCGAGCTCGAAGGTCTCAAGGGCTCAGTCGCTAATGAGACCTTCAAGGAGCCGTCCCAACGCGAGGACGCAAAAAAGCTCATCAAGAAGCAGCTAGAGGAGAGATATTCGTCAGGGAAAAGCCGGTGGTTCTTCCAGGCCCTCAGGGTGCGTCGCATGCGCACTGCAAAGACACTCATCACTCACATCGCGCTGCCTTCAGTTCTAGTACTGTCGCTACTTGAGGGTCGAAGATGGGTACACAACACTCCGTATGCATCGATTAAGACCCATGTCTTCCCTTATTCCGTATATGACACTACGCCGTCTTGCCATGCCCAGTGTGTTGCAGTTTGACTTGTGCGAGCAGTGCACTCGGGCGCGTCGAGCTTCGTCTCCACCGGTCACAAATGCCGTCGTGACCACCTTCATTCACCCTATCAGCGGTCCTTTTACTCGCAGACCTTGGCTCTGCCGGGGCATATGGCCTACAGGAGTGATATACTGTTATCACTTTTGATATTGTGCGCGGCATGGGCAGACGTCGCCTCGGCAAGCAGACTACACGCGGATCTCTCCACTACCATTTCACGTCATCGCGGGGTGTATATGGGCGAATAGGAAATCTCGAGTCGGCTTGCGGCGCGGACTGCGCTCAGGTCATGTAATGGGATCGCAGCGCGATGTTTCTGCCCCGGGGTGGACGTTTCGGACATGCTCGCTAGTATCGTTATCGGAACTCTCATCGAGGTGGTTCGAGTTTAATGACACGCTTGTGGCATGAACGTACAACGGGCTCCGCTCAAAGCAGCTTCTTCCGCGTCTCTCCTAGAAGGCTAGCAGCGGGAGGCCGTCCTATGTACGTCTAGCCCGCGGACGACGCGTTGAGTTCGAGGGCCCGAACGGTAACGCCACAATATACAAACGGATGGCAGAGGTACTTTAAGAGTTGACATTGTCCCTCAGACTGCGGTAGTGATTCATAGATGACTTCATGGCGGTTGCGGCCCTTTCGCGGCCCCTTGACACGTATGCCAGCCTACGCCTTGGTATCCCCATTTCGCGACTGCATTGCAGTTCTCAGGCAGAGGGTAGAGGTCTGGCCACGTCCCACGGCCCACCATGACCAGAGCCAGAGCATGCAGGAAAACACCCGAACCCGAAACCGTTTCGTCTGTTCGCCGTGGTGCTGGTCAGCGTCCCGCCGCGCGTGACCCTCCCACGACGCCAGGGAACGTGCGGATATGCGCCCATCCGGGAGCATCTGGCCCTACGGTGCGCGCTGGTGCCAGATGCGTAGCCTCGCGGTCCGCCACAATAGAGCGGTGCGATCCTAGCAGCTAGGCTGTATACTGGCAGCTTGCGCCTCCGTTCACAAGATGAGCCTAATGCCTGAATCATAATATACACATACGTCGGTGGCATGACGGGCGGAAGCGAATAAGGCCTAAGCGCTTTCGGTCTCTACACAGACCCCGGGGTATGGGCGTGCCTTGTCAGTTGCCATATATCTCATGCATCTCGGCGGTCGCGGCTAGTGAACCAGTAAGCAGCCACGTACGACGGAACGCAGGAGACATGCGGCAGAGGCGCCACGGGTGCACAGCAAGCCGAAAGGATGCCTGGAAGAGAGAGACAGTGGGAGATGCATACCGGGTAGGCAGCGCAGATCGCACGAGCGAGCTAGCGTATCGCAGGCCCGCGGCCTCTGTCGCGGGATGGGGCCCCTCTGGGGCGCTGCATGCAGATACCCACATGTCACGTCCGACGCTAGTGGGACGCTGGCGCGCTTCAACAGAGCTCTCGAGGCGTCAGAAGCGAAGAGGAAGTGCGCGGCAGCCACCCCGCGCGCCCCATGAGTCGCACTCGTCGGACTTACACAGCGCGACGCCACCATGAGTGCGCCTCATGCAGAAGCATGATGGATTTTCCGGGGGACCATCAGATGTGGGGACGGTAGGGCTGGTGAGCGGAGTCTGCAATGTATCTTGAACTCAGCGTGGAACGTCTATACGGGGGAGTGGCGCAGGTGTATAGGGAAGGTGTATAGGAAAGGCCATCTGGCGAGTACACGGAGATCCGGGGAACCCGGTACTAGTTTCTCGACTAAGAGCTGCGCGCGCGAAAGAATATGTTATAGAAACCGCCTGCTTACATCGTGGCCAGCAAAATGCACTGCAAGAGTGGATTGAAGTGGCCGAACCTGACAAGCGCGCCTTACGGTGCCGGACATAGAGCGTGATGGGTACCCTGTGATGATGATGAAGTGCTCGGTGCAACTGAGTGCACAGGTAGTTCCGGAGAGTGTGGATTGGATGATGAAGAAGGGGTATAGGCGGAGTACGTGTCAGGTCCCGCGAGTGCTTGCATATCTGGCAGCGGAAAGAGCGAATACTGGGTACGGACGGCCTAGACTTGGCTGATGCGTTCCGGGAGGCGTTCGAGCCAGGCAATAGGATGGTCGTGAGGTCGAGGAGATCCGCCTGGGAGAGCGCGAGGACGACATGGTAATGGCACGTCCAAGTTCATGATGCGATCCCACGTCAGGGTCGTCTGCTCGAGCGTGCACTCCTGAGTGGCTCAAGACCGGCAACAATTGGGGAGATTTTCGTATGTTCTAGGTGGTTTTGCGATACGGAAGGGGTCAAATGGACAAGAGGAATCAGACACGAGGTGTCGGATAGGGGAGGGCGAGCCAAGCCGGTGGTCCACGGCTGAATAAATCAGATGTAACGTTCTCGGATGTATTCAATTCGAGTTCTCGATAAGAAGGCGGTTAATAGCCAATAGTAAGCAAACGTTATGTGAATAGACAGAAACATTATCGAGCTAGGTTTATTTTGTTACCTAGTTCTAATCTCCGTTCTAGGGTTTCGGCACGGACTGTGAATCATCTGTATATAGTGGGGCACGCGCCGGCAGCTGGAACGATTACCCTCTCCGCCGCCGCCCCGGTTCCCAGCGCAGCCTACCCAAATAATAATTATTCTGATCTCCTTCACCCTCGCGGGGCTAGCAGGCCCACCAGCCTCGCGCACGCCCTTCTCTTTATAACCCCTGCCATCTCGTTGACTGGATACACCAATCCCGTCAATCCTCTGCGACTATGCATCGCCCAAATCAACCCCCGGGACAGCAGCTGCCCAGCCTATCCGAGTTCGACATGATGTCGACCTACCAGCCCGTGAGCAGTCTTTGTTGACACAAAGCCACTCCCGTCTCATTCAGAACATACCTGACTCTAATACGGAACCTGAATAGATGCGGTCGCTTGAGGTTTCACGCGAGAATATAGGGCATCCAGTCACTTTCAGCGACGGGCTGTTTGCAGGGCGGACGATACGCGCAGAGCTCATCGAGCTGCAGAAGGCGGACCTGGGGCGGAAGTGAGTGCTGTTTTATATCCTGTCGGACAGGCGTGCAGTCCCCCTTCGCACTGTGCATGCTCCTACGCTTGTTCCGGGCTCGGTTGATGGTTACGCTGAGCGGAATACGGGCATGATCCCCTTGCCCCCGGCGGAGCCATTTGACTGCGAATGAATCATGCATGTCATCTGGCCCCATGAATACTGCTGATCCGCGTCCCACTGATACCAACGGTGTGTCACCGGCCCAGATTCTCAGACAGTATTGTTCGTGCGCAAGTGGACCGGCGCCTTTCTTATAAACGCTCGATCCGACACTAAATGTTTTCTAGGTATGCACGTAAAGACAGAAGACCACTCGACCCCCCGCCGGTCGTGCAACTTAAGCTGTTCGACGTTTCAAACTTCGGTACGGCTCTCGAAACCCATCGCGAATTTGAGAGCTACGAGTGAGTGGCGCGCCTCTGTCAACGCGCAACACGCTCACGTCGTTTACCCAGTGAACGCGGATTCGGGTTGTTATGTCATATAGATCTCTTTCCTGTACCGGAGGATACCCCGGCAACGTCATCAACGGCACGAGGAAGCGGGCCGTCTACCTCCAATACTACACCTACTTCCGCCTCGCCAACGCCTCCTACGCCATCGGCGCCGCCTTTTTCTTACCAGAATGTAGCAGGGAACTCTCCTCCATACTCATTTTCATCTCTCGCGGGCCGTCCCAACTACCTTCCTCCACTCCCGAGCCCGGGCTACGCACACCCTGCTCCAAACCAGCCTCATCCCGGCGGCGTGACGCTACCGCCAATTTCCTCACTCGACCCCGGCTCTTCCAACATGTTTCACTCGGTGCATCTTCCGCCGATGCAGGGCGACCACAATCGCCAGGGACTGACGCTTCCACCGCTGACGCGCGCCGGGCAGCCGCTCTCGCCGTACTCGTACCCACCACCCGCACCTCCAGGGCATGTACCGCACATACAACACCAGCCTGCGCCGCAGGCGACGGTGAGTACGGAGGGCAAGGCGATCCGCGCGGGAGCAGGCGCGCCGGAAGGTGTCGTAGCGTATCTCAACGGCCACGCGATCAAGGAGGACGACAAGTGCACCGAATCACTTGTCGGCGCACGCTTCTGCCAGGCTTCTAGCTTGGAGTGGCAGGGGCGCAAAGTCTTGATGTTCGTTTTTGCAGTCCGTGTACTTCACTTTGGCTCCGCTCGTTACTTCTCTGCGTGTCTTCCCGTGCTAACGCTCCGCCCTTGTAGGATATAGCGGTGCAGATCGAAGGCTCCTTCATCCTTCGCTATCGAGTCTTCAATCTTTTTGCGCATGTCGAAGGCGCCCTAGACATTCCCATTCTCGCGGAATGCTATGGTGGGCCGTTCCGCATCTACTCTACCAAAGAGTTCCCTGGGTTGCGTCCTTCAACGGAGCTCACGAAGGTCAGCGGTGGCATCTAGAGCCGGCAGTATCTTTTCTCTGAAACTGTTCGCATAGCATCTGTCCCTCTTCGGTGTTCGTCTCAATCTACGCGAGACGGAGCGGAAGCGCAGACGAGCTAATCGCTCGTCTGATGCTGCTAGTCCGGATTCTACTGGACGCGGTCGTCGCGGCGGCCGTAGAGGCAGGGCGCGGAGCGACAGCGACTACGACAGCAGTGATGATGATATGTAGCCACATAACATCCTTCACAACCACCTTCCCTCTAAACATCGCAATTGTCTCGGCAACGTTTCCATGTTTTCTTTCCAAACCCAGACACTCGATAATCGTCGACATCCCAGCCCTCGGATATCCCTCCATACTGGTATTCCCTTATCATCTGAGATTATATCACCTGCAGGCCTCTCCCCTCACATTCCATATTCCCTACTGTATCTGTAGCGGACATGTAATAAGTAAAGCGCCAGCAAAGCTTCCCAATTCCGTGCCGTTGTTCGTAGTACCGTTGCCTGTAGCAAAGCTTTCTCGCGGGCTCGAGTGCGCTACGGCAATCATAAATCGTATACCGCTAGACTTCTCTACTATATGCATTTCTCATTCCATCTGATGCGCAATACCCTTTCCGGGCATACTCAATCAATCCACACCTGCATTCACTCGCGTTTCCAAGCTTCCTCCTTATCGGGTAGTGATCGGGCCCCAGATCCTAACATAGACAAATATGACGTCGGTGACGTGATTTACGCGAGGGTGGTGCATGACAAAGAAAAAGATGAGGAGTTGGTACCAATGTAGCGCTTCGTCTAGGTATAGCTGTCGCAGAGCGAGACATAGGGCCTATATGTACAGAGAACAAACTTTACTATATTTGTACAGGGCATTCTTGCGTGCAGATAGAGATGGGCGATGCTGGGGAGGTGAATAACAATGAAAGTGTTCGGGTTTACAGATCAGAGTACAGATTTGCGTCCTTTCGGATTTTGGTCATGGCTGCGACACACATAATCAGTATCGTCGGGGTAGGAGTAGATAATCGACAGACGCACCTGCCACAATTGCACTTCCAATTCCGCTACCATCCTCCGCATGGTAAGTTGTGATGTTCCTGATATCAATTGTGAGACGTGCGGCTCGACCAAATGTCAAACATCTACCGACCGTCCTTTCTCCCCGAAGATATCCACCAGACCTTCGTGGACTCTGTCAGCAAAGCCGGGATATTTCTGAAGCGCATCGTGTTAGTGCAGGAAGAGTTGGTCAACGGATCCGCGCACGTTGTACAACGATCCGTCCGCGCCAACAGCGCATCCCTCCTCTAGATATCCCATCTTGCTAACAATGGCCGCAATACCGCAAGCACTCAACCGCGCCGCGCGGCGGCCGACTAGCTTCGCGAGTGCGCGGAAGAATTGCCGCTCAGCCAGCGTGGTCTCGAGAGCAAAGAAATGCGAGAATATGCCTATGATCATAAGGAGCTCGTCCGTGGGGTCGCTCTCCATAAGCGAGAGAAATGCGGTGTCGAAACTGTATGCAATCTCAATCTTGTACGTGTTCTGGCCGAGGAACAGCACGCCCTCGTCGATGAGCTCACATATCACGAGGCGCAAGATTTCGCCAAGGTACCGTCCAGAGATCAATTTCTATGAGCGAGGTCAAAACTGGACAAAAAGATTAAAGGAATAAAAATGTACTTGCCTCGAACGCTTGTTCTCCTGGCTTGTTTGACGACTCATCGATGATGGCATCATACTTGGTTCGTGGAAGATGCTCATGTTCAAACGAATCAAACGCACCCTGTATATCTAGTGATGAATACACGGCGATGCCGTCCGTCCATGAGTCACAACACGTACCCACTCGCAGTTTATCGCTATCTGGGCATCGGGGTTGATACCAAGATTAGCCATCTTTGGAATATCGCCCACGCGTTCCATGTACGCGGCATTGCAACCAGTGCCAAAGATGCACGCAATCTTCGTTCTAGGATTGACGTAGTGCGATGCAATCAGCGTACCTGTGGTGTCACAAGTCATGGCGACCACGATAGCCGGGACAGCCTGTGCCATCATTAGACGGTAGCCACTCACAGGAGAGCGCAGTGACGTACAAGTTTCGAAAGACTCGTTCTGAACATCGCAACTACGTCGTGACCCTCCGTATTAGGAGAACCGAAACCCTTCGTCCAACGAATAAGTTCGCCATGATCGATCTTATCCTGGCTGTGACAGATATTGATATGTATGATCAGTCTGATAGAAGGAACTTACGAGCACGGGTAGGAGAACTGAGGCAATCTCAGTGAGAACACGACAAGTAGGAAGTAGAAGGACTCACAGTGAATCCAAGCGGTAGACTCACACCTTTCTCAATGACACCGGATTCCATACTCGAGTCGATGAAGGTTTTGAGGCATTCGGCGCAGAAATCGAAGAGCTTCTGACCATCCTCTTGTTTCTGTTCCTCAGTAAGACGGTATTTGGACTGTGTGATCTCAAATTTGCCATCGCCTTGCAGTGTCACTAAGCAGACGCGAAGGTTGGTGCCGCCTGTGATCACACCGCTGTGGTCAGAGCTGACTCAAAAGACCAAAGACAGCGAGAGACGTACCCAAATCTACTGCAAGATAGTTGCCTGTCTCCTTTCCTGTTGGCCAGCCAAATACGTATGTGGGAATCATGGGCTGCCATACTGATCAGCTTTCCGGCGAGCGCATAAACTGCGACAAGACGTGCCACTATCTGCCTGTGCTTCGCCAGGCCAAGCTCTAACGCGTCTTTGAATGCCTCCACGATTATCCGCATCCTTTGTGGGGTGAGGGTGAACCTGTAAAACGGAGCTATTAGGGTATCCTTGCCCAGCGATGGCGCGATGAAGGAGATAAGCAGCGCATACTGACATTGTCTCGAACTTCCTCAGGTGGTCGGCCATCTTCCTGTGGATAATGGTCATCTGTGACTAAACGATGTTGGAGAGGGTAGTGTAGAAAGTCTAGACGAACCTCTTCGTTGCATGGGGCAGATCCTCCTGCTCGCTGGAGCGGGTGTGGACCGCCAGAGTATGACCCGGCGTCGGAACTGAGGTCCCTGGACGATCGGCCATCTTCAGGAGCTTTTCTTAGGGGCCCTGTTCACAAGAGTTTCGCAGCCAAGAGCTGGAACGCAGCAAGAGATGGGAGCGATGCTACTGCAGGCGAAGTGTGCGAGGTCAGAGACGAATATGAAGCTGCCAGACTGAGATTCGCGTCGGATGCAACGATCGAAGCGGCTATGTAATACAACTGTTACACAATGTGTTGAAGTCAGGTAAGTATTCCATGCTTATTCTCCCTTACTTTCACTACTAGCCCCCTGACTTATCCCAAGCGCTCCGCCTCCGCTCTCAACCACCGCATTCACGCTCGTTCTACATATCATCCTTTTTCTATCCTTCTCGACAGACGGGAGATGATTGGTCTGAAGGGTACACTCAATGTTTGTCCCCACTGTTCATCACTTTCGCCGCGACTGATTCACGCCCAATATGGCCCGAAACCGTCTAGGTCATAGACAACTCGGGAGCACTGTTGATTGAGTGCGTCAACGTCCTCAAGCAAAAGGTCAATAATGGCTGGGGCTCAGTGGGTGATGAGATCGTATGCGTGGTAAAGCGTGCGCGGCCAGTGTCCGCGAACGCGACCGGCGGTGCCATCAAAGTGCGTCGGGGGGACGTTCGTCGCGCCGTGATCGTCCGCACGCGCAAAGCCGTCAGAAGACCGGACGGCCGTTTCGTCAGGTTTGACGATAACGCAGCAGTGCTATTGAACAACAAAAGGGAGATGTTGGGAACACGGATAGGTGGCGTCGTCAGCGCAGACCTCCGCCTGAAGGGATGGGGCAAGATCGTTAGCTTGGCCCCCAAGGTACGTGTCTGCTTGTTTGCAGTCCTACCTTGTTAACTTTCTTGCAGGCAATTTAAAATCATACAATCTTGCTATTATGACTTTACACTACCACGAATGTTCGACGCGTTTCCGGCGCGTTTTGCCCGCACCTGACGGCACGCGTATTGTAGACATTCGATGGCATCGAGTTCATGTGTGTATCCTGGTTCACCCGGTATGTCTCAAGCTCACGAATCAGTCCTCGCTTTGTGCTATCCAATCTCGGCTTTGAGGATGTGTCCGGACGTCAGATGGAGCTTTGGCGGTTCACTATTTGAATCGTTCTAAATTGGCTGTTGGCTTGTGTTTCGTGAGCTTTGTAGCGCGTGAATCAGGCTTACCACTATTCTGGCATACCGCAGGAAGCCTTAGCCTGCTTGGCGTCGTAAAGCGCGTTATCGGATCCATCTGATCGCGAGCCGAGACATATAACAGACCTCGCACGGGGGCTGCAAGGCGACGCGCGGTCGCCTCGTTTCTAACTTTTTCCACCACTATCATCACTATACCATCACTGCTACCACAACGAGCATCGGAAACTACTGTGATGTCTGTCTTCGACAAGCTACATGAATTGAAGCATAGCCTCGTGGGCGGTGAGCATGAGCAGGCCGAAGGCTCAGGTGAGCCCCCCATTGTCCCCGAGCAGGAACAGAAGGAAGGTTGGTCTCACAAGGTGAGTTGTGCCCATCTGCCGCGGTTGGTCGTAATGTTCTCTAACGTGGAGTAGATTAAAGATGCCCTCGAGGGTGGTGAAGCGCACCGCAAGCGCGAGCAAGAGGAAGAGCGGGCGAGGATTGAGAAGGAGAAGGAGGAAGCGCGAAAGAATGTCGAGGCGCAGCGCTCGGTTGCAGGCAAGGTATGCTTCTCTCCTTTACATTTTGGTTCTTTCGAACAAAGCCGTGTTACACGCAGATTCACGACAAGCTTGATGGCGGGAAGCATAAAGCGGAGCTCGAGGAAGCTGAATTCCAACAGCTCGAAGCTCGTGCACAAGAGGAACGCAAGAGGGAAGACGATCTGGCTGCTAAGGTTGGCTAACATGACTCGCCCTGATATCTAAGACGGAGCTAACACTGGCCAATCAACTAGATACGAGGAGCACTCGATGCCCCGGCAGCGGAACTGAAGCAGAAAGCCCACGAATTAACGCATGGTCCTGAAAAAGCGGCACAGGTTGAAGCGGAAGACCAACACCATCTGACCGATAAAGTAGAGATCTAGATGACGTACCCGCTGTGTATCAGTCGTGTTGATGGGATGATATAGGTCAAGGAGCTCTGGCATGGTGCTCCGGCGGAAGAACACGTCGAACAGAAGGAGCACCACAAGATTTGGGAATACAAGGCAAGCGAAGAGCAGCAGCAGAAAGACGAGGGTTGGCGAGAGAAGGTACAATTCACTCGTCACGCACTTTTGAGATCTGGATTGACAATTTTTCCAGCTCCGTGCTCTATCGGGCAGTTCCCATAGAGAAGAGAAGAAGGCTGTTGAAAAGGGATGGCTGGCAGAGAAGGTAATTTGGGGCGTGTGACATGTGTGTCATATTCACTGGCTTCCCCTGTAGCTCAACGACATGGCCGGCGGCGGCGCGCGAAGTGAGCTTACCGAAGGTAAGACAGCTGGGCGTTAGCGTACATTTTCGTTGACTCTTCTTGCTCGCTACCTAGACAAGCTGGACAAAAGTGAGTACACCATTTGATGATCCCCCCGTAATTATCGGGAAGCTAAAGTACCCTATGTCAGCCATCGACTTCATCCAGGAGCACATTCTTCATCAGGGCGACCAGTCTAACGAGACCGCACTGGAGCAGATGAAAGATGGACAGATCGCAGCTGCCATCCGTACCAGCTATCGCCAAGTCACCGGACACGAGCTACCGTTGAAGGAGAAGAAGTAATCATCATCTTCTTTCTCTTCTGCGCATATATGGCGGAGTCGGCCCATCATTGAACCGTTCCGACACAATGTTTCTAGTGATAGTAACTCCTTAAAGTGCTTGCGGTCGCGCGGTCGTCTTGCCATGGCCCTGATACCGAGACGTTCGAAGACGGCGACGAGAAGATGCGAAGGTTCCATATCATTCTTTCGAGCTGTGCGTGTTTCCAGCACCGCGCATGCGGACTGTTTATTGTCATCACCAGTGGCACCTTCGCTTCAGTGAAACACTCGCATAGCCTAGTGACCGTATACAGCCGCAGGCCACTCAACAATGTGGCCCAAGCTTCGAGACCCACGCTCCAGAACGCCGTCGTAGGAGCAGGATTCCATCCCCGGGCAATATAAGATCGCGGCACTCAACGTACGGCCTTACTCAAACTTCAATATTCAATCATGGCAGGCAACCCAAGCACGTCTCAACCATCCCGGTTCACGGGTTTCCTAGGACACATGCAGAAGGTAAAGTGCAGGCCCATTTCATTCGCCCGCCTCAATTGGTTCTGATTCCCACCGCGTCAACTTTCCACAGGCGACCGAGGGATCAATCGCTGGTCAAGCAACTAAATTTTTCGCGAGCACAAATGTAAGCAGGTAGCTGCTAGCACGATTTTCACCATTGATTCTCCATGCAGGTTTCGAAGACACGTACGAGCACGGCTGAAGGTGCTAAAGAGCTAGATCCCTCAGGAGGACTCGCAGCTATGGCTCTGAGTGGAGTTTCCAAAGTACTCGCAGGCAATGCTGAAAGGACCGAAGAACCGCAGGCCTCCACAGGAATTGCCGCCGTAGCACTGAAAGCTGGGGTGAGTTTCAACGCAGTCCTGTCCGGACCGCACTCATACGTAACAACCTTAAAGTTGAAGATGGCTTCCGAACAAGCCACAACGCCGGACTGGGCCGATAAGCGTGAGCATCAATCTAGTCTACGATGGTTGAGGTGGTTTAACAAGATATGCTTTGAGTCCAGTGGCCACCAAAGCTGAAGAGATGTCGGGCAGACAGTCAAACAATCCGATCAAAAAACGACTCGTTCATGAGACCATCGCCGACTTCATTCGCAAGGTTCCGTCTAAGCTACACCTGAAGAAGCCATAAGACGAGCACCCACCATACCCCCATACAGGGGCGTGACTATCTACCAATCAAACAGAATACGCCGTGTTGTCGTTCAAAGCAAACAATCGATGGTTGACATCATCGACGCGAATAATTTGTTCTCTTTAGCCATCCAGATTACGCACTTTCACAACTTCCTGTGCGACTCGTATCGACCCCCAACTTGAGAGCACAGCGTACACATCTGGGAGAGTGCGGCTATTGGGAACACGATTGAAGCGAAACTCTCTTCCACTGACGATGAGTGACTGAGTTCATGCTGACTCTAAATGCTTTGTTTCTTGTTTGCATTGAGCAATGTGATGATCGAATAAAGTCTTCGAGATACGATGCGTGGCAATGTGTGACAAGGAACAGACTCACTATCTTTGGCGTTTCGGGATGTTCACTAATACCGTTGGGAGCTATCACTATTTATTTGCCCATGTTAGGATCCCAAGCGCGATGCTCTCCTGATCGGTGCAATCACAAACGCGCAGGAGTAGACATACCTCACGAAGACATCGACTTATCTCCCACGCCGACCCTCCAGACTTCTATCCCGCCTTCACCACCAATTGACACCAGGTCATGCGCCCAGTCCACACTGAGGACTTTCCGCCCCCCCTCGCGCCCTTCCCAGGCTTTGAAGCTTGTCACCGCGCTCTTGATGCTGCGCAGGTCCCAGAGGCGGACGACGCCGTCATACGCGCCAGAGACAAATTGGTGTTCCGGGGTAGACGGTGATGCAGACAATGCGATCGACGACGGTGTTGCTGGGTGCATTAGAGTAGCTACTGACGATGTCGTCGCGGATGTCTCGCCCACTCGCAGATCGTATTGGCAAATTGTCCGGTCTGTAGAAGCGGCCAGTACACTGTGTCCTGGTGACAAGACGGCAAGGTCGAGGAATGGTTTCGACGACGCGGTCTAGCAGAAATCGGTCAACGCACTTTTGCTATGATAAACGTAACTCACGATGGTACTTGTGCAGACGCCGTTCTCTGTATCCCATGTTCGCACAGTCGAGTCGAATCCGGCACTTACTGCACTCCGCTTATCAGGTTGAAAGGCGGCCTTTGACACGCGTGCGGTGTGGCTTTTGAGTACCGCAAGTGGAGCCTTGCGTCTCAGCTTCGGTGCTTGTTCTTCGCCGACCTTCCGCCGTTTCTTCCTGTCACTGAAACCAGCTCCCTCATCAAGCGGTACTTCGTCGGCCGTAGGAATAGCAGTATCCCATAGGCCGATCAAGCCGTCGACGGACGCGGTAAGTAGCTGAGACCCTGACGTATCGGAGCAAACCGACGTAAGGGGTGCTGTGTGTAGGTGGAGGGAGGCTACAGTGTGGGCAGGAGTGGCATCGCGGTCAGAGCTTGTAACGACGCGTGTCAAACGCGCTGTCAAGTCGTGAGAAGTGGTTGCGATCAATCGCGCCGCATCGACCCCGTTTGATGGGCCAGGAATTACAACGAGAGAGGTGAGCGGTGCGTCGTGTACTGGTATAGTTTGCAGCAGCGTTTGGGAGTAATCAAAGATGCGTAGACTGCCATCGTATGACCCAGAGAAGAAGTACCTGGGTGATTAAACACGTCAAGCCGGGGTCACCAGTGAAGATAGAAACAACGGACCCTCGTTCGCGACATGATACTGATGATACCCAGTCTTCATGGGGCAGAGACGTCATCTTCTGGGGCGGCATCACGGACTCAAAGTATTCAACTTCGAGAGTCTCCTCCTATTTACGATAAATTGTTAAATAACAATCAAGACGGTCCAAGCATCAAGCGCACCTCTCCGATCCCTTTCTCCGCGCACCATTCTCCCAATGTTGTACGGAGTATCTCTCCTCTCACAAGGAAGTCGAATGGGACTGGCTTGGCTAACGAGAGCGATTTATTGACAAGCTGTGAAAGTTGATAGCGCCTCCATGAACCAGGGATCATGAATTTCTGCGATGGTAAAGGGTATGCCGATTGCGTGGTGAATACCACAGGATGCGAGAGTTCGACTTGAGAGGCTGAAGTCATATTGTCTGAGAGCTTTCGGAAACGAATGTGAGTTGATAGTCGCGGTTACAGGCAGTTGGCCTGCGAGTGAACGAAGGTGGCTAATCGAAGAGGAAGAATGGGCGCTTTAGTCGAAATTTTGCAGCCGATTGGGAAACTGGTTTGATGGCGCATCAAAAGTGAAGCTCCGCTTGAAGTCGTCTCTCGTCCGGAACCTCCGATGTCTCGACTAGCCCTGCACTTGTATGCGTTGATATCCACCGCCGTGGATGTCCAGACACCTTTCCCTGCTCGCCTCTCTTCGTCTCAATATTGCGAGCTCCTGTGAACACAATATCGGAGCAAGTGTCTAGAAGTCGAGTGGTGACTCTTTTTCTGCCATAACATCACAATCCTGACTTGCTATCGCCCAGGTGACTCAGCGGTGTGCAGCTCAAATATGAATCCTGTGTAGTCCCAACATTCTCATGTGTATTCCCTTCGTCGCTGGACTTCAATCCGGCTGATAGGCATCCTTAAATACTAGAAAGGGAAGTGCATACCCGTTTACGGCCTCTAGGTTCATAGGGCTTCCGTTTCCTAATATCTGTGCTTACAGATCGATCTCCCCGGCAAGGGAGCCAGACGTGCAGGACAGTAGCTCAAGTTTGAGCTTTTAATCTGTCTGTCAAGATGTGGGTCATCCCCTGACTGTCTGGTCTAATTTCGACTGACCTGGGGCACGGACAGAGTCAATGTCTATGCTCCTGAAGAGGAATTGGTTGGGTCCACTAGCGACACGACGTGGGTTTCGCGGGCTTGCAAATGTTGTGGCCTACGACGGCGGCCTCGTTTACAACGGCTCTTCGTATTCGTTCCGATGGCTTCGAGACTCGTGTCAATGCCCCGAATGTGTGCATCCATCCACGCACCAAAAGCTGCATAGGTCCACGGACATCGCGGAAGACATCCACCCTGTGTTACATGGAATCCGTCAAAGTGGAACTGGCGTCAGCATTACCTGGTCTTCCGGTCATCGCTCAGACTTTTCCACCGACTTCCTGCAGACTTACAGTACGCCTGTCGCTCTCGGCGAGTTCCACCACGATATTGAGCAGCGCAGATGGGACAAGGACCGCATTTCGAGCGCGCAAGACCTTTTCATGTCGTATGAAGACATGAAGAAGCCCTCGGGAATGCTCGCCGCGATGACGCAGCTAACGCGTTACGGCCTGGTTTTCGTAACCGGAGTTTCTATCGAAAAGACGTCGCACGATACCTGCGAGGCTCGCAAACTTGCAGAGATGTTCAGCGAGATTCGGAGTACACTATATGGAGACCTGTGGGACGTCATCAACATCCGCGACAGCCGTAATATCGCGTACACCAACCTATACTTGGGATTACACATGGATCTATTGTGAGTCATAGCTGTCATATCAAAGGGCGTCGCTGCTGACTGCGATATCTCAGGTATTGTCATAACCCACCTCGATTTCAGCTGCTTCACTGCCTTCGTAATCGTGTACAGGGCGGGACTTCTGTCTTCGTCGATGCCCTCGACGCTGCGGAACGGCTCCGTACCTCCCACCCGTCGGACTTCAAACTTCTCATGAGCACCCCAGTACACTATCACTACCTCAACAATGATCATCATCTGCATCGTGCGCACCCCGTCATTGAACTGGACGAATATCACCCCAACGACGCGCTCACAGCTCCCGTCAAGTTCATCAATTACTCTCCCCCCTTCCAAGCGCCCTTCCCGCCCGACACGCCGGCCGCGTTCTACGCCGCATTCTCTCGCTTCGTGGGCTATATCGATGACCCGGCGGCGGCATTGGAGTATACGCTGCGCGAAGGTGACGCGGTGCTCTTCGATAACAGGCGTGTGTTGCATGCGCGGACTGCGTTCACAGATCCAGCAGAGGCTACGGTTGCGGCGTCGGCGGGCGATGTAACGAACCGCTGGCTGAAAGGGTGCTACTTTGAAGCGGACACTATGTTGAGCAGAGCAAGAGTGTTGAGGGAGAAGCTAAGCGCATAGACGGCTAGTGACTAGGACACGCCTCGGTAGAATGACGTATGCTGTACCCATCGTGGGTAAGTCGAACCGCATTCGTTTCTCATTTGTCGCGGTTCAGGACCGCAGCACTGCAGCATTGCACATGCTCGATGTCGCATAGGGAAAGACTATACTTAGCCTCGCTCACGTTTACCGATTCAACAGGCAGATCGTGGTTCAGTCAAGCAGGTTTCTCTCCTCTTCGATCGATAATTGTATCACCACGACTTCCAGATCACCTTTCCTCAGATTCTTAGCCCATCGCCAAATGTGCCTCTGGCATCCCGGTCTCAACAATGTGGAGATGTAACGTTCTTGCGGATCAGTTCTCTCAGCTTGGATACACATGCATCTCCCGCGCAGCATAGCCACTGCTCCTTCTCCGAATATTATCAGTGTGCAACGCCATCCAGAACCCGAGGCGCGTACTCGACTTCGCTTGCAATCGGTCCACTTACGAAATTTGATCAACTTTACCGGCTCGTCATCGAAACTTGGACGGTGAGTTTGTCATCTGACTGCTGCGATGAATGGTGGTGATTCTCAATAGACTTTAGTGCAAGTTCTGCGAATCTAGCCGTCCAGCTTAAGCTCTATAATGATGCCAGTGATGCTGTTTTCTCGTCGTATGAAGATGGGGTCGTCACGCTATGCTTGGACAGTTGAAGAACACGCTATTCTTTGACCGTTGAAGAACATCCACCTGCATTGATTGTATACGCGCGTGACCTGTAGCCGAATTATGGCGTGACCATATGCAAATACGCGGACTCTCTCAAAGCGGTGAGTCATACAACAGCATACAACAACCAACGACTCATCAATATGTTTGCAGACGTGATGTTGCGTTTTTGTCTCACATGCTGGTTTACCACCTGCTACCGTAGCTTACGTGGGAAGCATACTGCCGAAAGATTCGTGGAAACGATGATGAACTAGTATTCAATCCATGATGGAAGATGAAACTTGACGTACCCCGGGCTATTCCCGTCGTCTTATATGTGGCACTCGAAGAAACTCCTATCTAACAGACATACAGGACTCCACTCTCTCTTCCGAGCGCGCCTTCATAATGTTGGGTCTGTATATCTTAGCTGTATCGCTACTCTGTACTGTCGTCGCTGGACAGAGCCTCAGCGTCCCCTCTATCTGGCGAGTTCAGTATTCTAGTTTCGCTCTCAAGTCAGACCGCTGCTGATCGCTGCTGACATGGCAGAAACCGAACTCGATCTTGCCGCGCAATATAAGGGAAGCATATGCGTATGTCACCGTGGAGACACTGGTTTCATCATTCGACAACACTACTGGGGTGCTCACTGGCAAGTGAAACCGTATCTATGTGGCTGTGGGTTACAATCTAACAGGAACTTTCCGCCTTAGGTAGTGCATATCTCGACAATTCAGACTACGGGTTGGTTGCCATTGCTAGAAGCGATTACCTTTCCGGCAACACGACATGGCAGGGTTTGGTGCTTACGTGTGTTGAAGATGTTTTTGCGAACAATGTCACTCAAAGGTAAAACATCCATGAGTACAGTTTTCATTTGCTGACATAGCACCTCGCGTTTAAATTCAGCGTGGGTTCAATGTAATTTATTCAATCTAAGTTTACACGCTCAGAGTACCCATAGCCTCATCTAAGCTCAGCTATGTGAGTCGCATTCAATTTCTTGGTCCGTGTAATCGGAGATTGCTGACCTCCTTTCCTCTATCTGGAAGCTTCGCAGGATTGGTGGCCTTGGAAGCACATTATGCGTATAACCAGAGTTTGATGTATGCACAGCAGGCCTGGGAGCAGGCGAGAAAGTATCAAATCCAGTCGAGTGACGTGGCGAGTGGTCAATCTGCTGTGCAAAAGGTTCCTTTACCCTCAAGCTGCAACGGAGGTGCGCGTCTTGCAGTGGATGAGGCTTATTCATCATGGAGTGCTTTAACGTCAAGTCTACTACAGTAACTGTGGCAGGTGGAGTATTTGCAGTAAGCCGCCCGATGCCATATGTTCGTCATCACATCACTCATAGCCCCGGATGCAGTGGCCAGTATACACGCCGAGCCAGCAGGGTCCGGACTATGTGGATGCGGAGACTATAGGGTACGAGCTACAATTTATCTTATGCTATAGCCCACTTCCTGACGTCATTATAGAGCTTTTCTCGCGTACGTGCAGCGACGGTTTTACTGTGAAACCCTGCTGAATAGCATCTCCTTGTCAGGCTATCTGCTCACCTGTACGAAATCACAGACGATAGCATGTACAGCATTGCCGCAGAAACGGCTGCGACATTCATTCAAGCCCACATGTATATCAGTCCAGGAATTATTGTGGACACATTCGAAGTCTCTAAATGCACAAACCTCAACGTCCGGAATGCGACCTCCGGCTCCGGGTTCGCGATATGGGGCCTCAGCGTCCTTGCGACAAAGAATGCAAGTTGGACTCCTCTGTACGTTGTTTCTAATGGCACGGCCTTCATCATTGAGTTCGATCTCACCGACAGCTTGCACAACCTGATAACAACGAGTACACGCTTCCCTCCGTGGACTCGGTTTGATGGTATATTGATTGAAGGTTTGTACTCTATGCTCAAGATTAGTTCTCGTTATGTCTGACGGCATCTGTAGGTGATCAGGATACCGATAATTTCCTTCAACCTCTCAGAAGTGCGAATCACATCTCAAAGCTGTTCATGCAAATTATTGAGCATGACGCGTAGCTATACTCATTCGCGGACTCCACGAAGCATGGTCCCGCATGGACCCGGCCTCTGACGTCGCGGCATATATTGCAGGATTTCTCTATGTCCAGGTCGGTATTGGGAAGTCAAGGCTGGCGCCAATTCGTTCGCTCACAAGTCAATATAGTTCAATGCATTGATAGACCTGGCTTCTGAGCTTGACAGTCCCATATTTTCTAGGAACTGGACAGGCCCAGCGTCAACAGCGTTTGATCCGCTAGGTCAAGTTGAAGCTCTCGACGTCCTCAACTCAGCATTTGCGATGGCGCCGCTGCCTCAGGCGAAGTGAGCTCACCTATTCCGTTCCGATATCATCTTTACTCACGTGAGCATAGCATTACGACGAACAATACTTCACCTACTTCTTCGATCGAACTTTCGTCCAATAGAACACCAGCGGCGTCTGGAGTACAAACCAGCCCGGGTCACGCTAGGACGTCAAAGGTCCCGATCATTGTCGGTGCCATCATTGGCGGCATAGTATTTGCACTGCTGGCCTCATTTGCGCTATGTCTGGGATGGATAAGAAGGAGACGCCTCTCACAGTCTCTGATAGCAACGGAACACGGAGACAATGCCTTTGCAGTCGATCCATTCCCGTCTGGGGAGGAAACGTGAGTAATTTCGCTGTTGTCACCTTCAGTCTAATGATTGATAGAATGGGATCGCGTAGCTCAATACATGACAAAGGGCCAAATGGCTCCCCAGTAGCTGTCACTCCAAGTTCACTACTTCTATATCAACCACCGGTGAGTGTCGTTGAAAGCACGACCACCTCTCCATCTGCGTCGTCCAGTCCACAGCGTGCAGGCACTGTCGAAGTGGCGACGCTTCTGAACTCCATTTTGGCTCGACTTCCGGTGCTTTCAGACAGAGAAGAGCCGCCTCCTAGATACGAGTAAGGGCACGCCGCGTAGATAGCTGACGACAGGCTGCAATTCCTGATTCGAGGCCACATGTGCTCCTTGATGTTGTCGTGAGTTTGCTGTATAAACCACCACTGGATGCCTTTCCGTAAG
>ALYI01003837.1:0-45531 GCA_001969225.1 Ceriporiopsis andreanae CBS 279.92 | reverse complement strand
CGTCCCCGCGGTCGGGTTACACATGCACACAATAATTCGTAATGTATTATACAATACTATGCAGGGTTCTAGGAACATGACGGGCGCATTACTATAGACACTACATGAGAGGCATTGTACAATAATTTAACAAGCAAAGCACGTTGCAAAACAAAAACATCGAAAGTGAGAGAAGTTTGTACGCTCATCGCCATCCGCTGCCGCTGCCGCGTCCGCGATTCCAAGCAGGCGGCCTGGCTCTGTCTCGATCCCAATCCATCCTGTCGCGGTCACGATCTGCCGATGGAGCCCGTGGTGTGAGCAGTGAGTTGCCTTGCGGTCGAACGCCGGACGCGATGGGCCATTGCGAAGGGGTATTTACACCGCGTAAAGCTCGAGGTCCGCTGGGCAGTGGCCGCGAGTTGCTGGGCATGCTCTGTAGCTGGGGCCTGTAACCTCCAGACGATTGGAGAGGACGCCTGGGTGGCCCGTGTGGAAGACGGGACGGCGATCCACCTCCCTGATGAGGATGAAAACCTCGCGGGTGTGTTGGCGGGCTGTGCGCCCGTGGCGCCAACGGGAGAGGCTTCGGTGCTGGAGGGCTCAGAATCTCCCCATCTTCTTGCGAAATCTGGCGTGTCAGCTCATGATGCAGGTGCTGAGCCGTCGGACTGTGAATGACAAGCGACACTGGTTCGTTCTCCTTCCTATTGCGCGACAACATAGGTGGGGCCGGAGATGGCGACGATCGGATCGACATCGGAGTAAGAGAGTGAGACGGGACATCATGCACTGATGGCGGGCGAGTGGGGATCGACGCTTCGACAATCTCCATCTTGGCTTCGAGCGAGACATGAGGAGAAGACAATGCCTTCTCGTCCGTGACATTGAGCTGTGTAAGCGGAGCCGCTAGATGAGTCTTTTCCGTGTCGCTCTGAGACTCGATCGGCGGGGCGTGAAGTTCCGTCTCGTCTACGATCGCGTCGATAGCACCACCCTGATCGTGGTCAGGCTCCTCCCTCGGTGGAGAAACGTCGCCTGGAGGGCTCGTGCGCGCGACAGGACTCTGCGGAGGCTCTGAGGTAGCGTTCTCCACGTGAACTTGTGGCTCGTCGAGAGTCGCCAAAGGAACCCGAGGAGACTCGACAGCTGGAGATGTGTGTGCTTTCTGTTCCTCCTCCTCGCGTTGCTTCTTCTTGCGAAGAGCAAAATCCTTCAACGACATCTTGACCTTTGGCGGCGGCGGTGGTGGCGAAGGAGGGCGTTCCACGGATGATGCATCGAGCTCAGAGCTCGGAACTTTATCCGTGACTTCGATCGAAGGTTCTTGCAGTGGCTCCGCGGCTGGAGGTGGATCTCCAGGCTCTGCAACGTGCATAACGATATCTTCGCCGTCAGCAGTCGGGACAGTGTCTGCGGGCAACGACGCGTCGGATGCGGCCTGGACTTGAGGTGAGGGTACTTCGAATAGCATGGCCGGGTCGGTCTCCAAAGCGAGGTCTGATGCCGCAACCTTTGGCTCGACAGCCTCCGCAGGTGCAATCGGCGTTGACATGGAGGGGCCATCGTGTTCGTTTTCCTTCATTGTGGCGGGCGATGGCTCTGGAGAAGCCGTGGATGGGACAGCAGCAGGTTCTTGGGGCGTTTGTGTCGTCGAATCGACAGTCAAAACGCGGTCCGGAGCGACTGGAGAGGGCGGAGCCGGCCGTCTTGCAAATGGAGAGCCAAGTATTGATGCTTCCGGGGACATACTATGATACGCCCGTGCAGCAGACTCCGCTTGGATCGAAGGGGCGAAATAAGAATTCGACGCGACGGACGTGTGCGCGTCCGTCGAGGATGCTCGCTGAAACGAACCGGGGAAATGAGGAGCGGGCCCGTTGACAAGGGGCGAAAGAAGAGATAGATTGGCAAAAGGAACCGTCGGCGAGACAGTTTCTGCAAGTCTTGAAGAATGGGCATCATGCGAGACGGCGGGCGGAGCAATGAGTGAAGTTGTAGTAGATAGACGCGACGGTGTTGGCCGAACTTCTGCAGGTAAGGAGGCATCAGCAACTAAAAGTATACAACGGACATCGTGTACGCACCATTAGGGGGTTGATCTACATCCATACTATCCTCAGACACGGCTCTATCGGGTGGCCGTACAGGCGCCCGCCACTCGTCACTAGGAGGCAGAGGCGACGCGTGTTGAGGAACGAATTCGCGAAGCGCGTCAGAGTTACGATGCATCCATCTCTTGCGCAGCTTCGGCGGTAGCTGCTCTTCGCGTTTGGGAAGGGCCGGTGGATCCATGCGCATGGGGGAATGAGAACGACGAAGTGTGGGCGATTGTACAGACGAGGCACTTGACTGTCCTCGAGATCGTCGATTGCCTGACATTGTGAACGTGGAAGTTCAGCACAGCTCAAGCAGAGTCAAAGATGTACGCACCTTCAGCACCCTCACGCTCGCTATCTTCGTCGACAGCCTTCCCCTTCCCCTTCCGATCAAATGCTCGCCCCTTGCCGACGTGGGCTTCGGTACGCGATGGTAGTTTCGAAGGTCCCGCCTCTGGCGACTGTACCTCGTCCCAGGATTTGTAGTAGTTCTCGCTGCTCGTCACCATCTCCACGCCACTCATGCCGCCTGACATCGGTACGCGCTCCCTCGTCCTGAACCCTCTCTCCATTCCGATGAGGGGACCGAGATCGACAGTCGACGATCTGGACCTGCCGTGACTGTCGGCTTCTCGGTCTCTGACGTTGTGCGCGCCCCTGTATATGCGCTCGTCGGGCGACAGCGAAGGCGGCGACGGTGATGGGGTAGGCGGAATAGCGCCGTCGACGAACTCTGCCAGTCGAGTCAGAGCACACTCCTTCGTCGTGGCGCCACATGCGCAGGTTGTGAACGTCGAGGTCAAGGCGTGTAGCATGGAAGTCATCTGATGACGGAACTGTTCAAAATGCGATGGGCTGCGAGGCACGATGAGCGGGTGACAGCTGCAGAATGTAGAGGGACGTACGCGAATAGATGCGGGCTGTCAATCAGCGCCGGGAGGTGGTGTATAACACTGCCGTCGTCCCATTCCCAGCCCAGAACGACCTCTTCGTGAGCTTTGAGGTCCCTCAACGCAAAGACGCCAAAGGTGAGAGAGTCGTTGGCGGCTTCCTCCCTGCTAGCTTCCTCTTCGCGCCCACGACATAGGACAGGTCGTAATACTGCATTTGGCCTGCATCCGCTACGCACGAAGCGTGTTCCATTCCCGGCCAGACGGGCATCGAGCGCGACATCCAACGGTGGACCTATCAGGTGCACGAAAGGCTTGGGCATTCCGAGGTGCGCGTACGAATTGAGCGGGTCGGAGAGGTACACAGTAGAGGGGACCACCGTGGAAGTGTAAGGCGCGATGAGCGCAGCGGAGGGGATGGGCTGAGTTGTGTGCACAGCATAGGATTGCGGGCGAACGTAGGGATTGGTATTCGAGGACAAAGTCGGATGAGAGAAGGCCGAGCGAGGCAGCGGCTGAAGGGCTGTCGGTGAAGGGTCACGAAAGGCGTCGGGCGTAAGGAGCACCGGGGTCGTAGCGTCGTCGACGGGGCTGTCGATGGCGGTGACTCCTCGCCAATGCTGAGCAAGCCTCTTGAGCTTGTCGCGAGTATGCTGGTGCGGAACAAGGTCGTTGTCGATGTGAATATAGGTGTGGGCGGCTGCAGCAGGCTCGTCGATATCGACATGTTCATCCTCTGCATTCGCCTGCTGCGGTAACTGGTGCGGCAACGAGTGCTGGTGTGCATGCTGAGTGTTGACAGAAAACCTGCGTTTGCGTTTCGCAGAGCCATTGACGGTCCCGTTGGTCATGATACCGCCTTCGATGTTCGCCGCACTGGCTCTGCGTTTCCTGTCGATGCCAGGACTACTTATTCTTCGTCTGCCCATACTCCTCTCCGCCTCCAGCTCCAGCATCTTCTTCTGTCGTGCCCTCTGCAGCTTCACGGCCCGTTCCTTATCCACCCTCCTTGGCTCACACACCCAGCATCGCCACTCCTCCGGTACCTGGCCTTCAACGATGTCGAAACAGAGCGCATGTACCCAGCGAGAACAGTCGTCACAAGCAATTGAAAACCCGTCGTCGTAGGTGAAGCCACAGATGCAGTTGATGGCGTCCGAGCCTTCAGACCCGTCTGTCTGGTCTCGACCGTTTGAATTGGAGGTCGACGAGGATGGGGGATGTAGAGAAAATGACGAAGTAGTGGCGGTAGTCGAAGTCTTGCGTTTGAGCGGGATCGTCGGAGTGCTCGCAGAGGGTGTGGCAAAGTGTACGTTCCCGGTAAGGCCGAGTAGCCCCAGAGCAGCTTCTTGGGCATCGCTCCCCATCACCACGGGGTGTAGACGCAGTAAAGAACCGCTAGACAGGCAGACTCGTCAAGCTGATAGTGAGGGTTACTCGAAAGATGGGCGATGCCAACCTTTGCCCTCGAAAGCGACTGAGCCTTGCGCGCACGTGGAAGGGGCGCCTAATATGGTCTTGCTCATCGTTTCGCTCGTTCTCCTGACCATCACCATCATCGACGGCGACCCTCACCGGACACTTGACAACCTCTTCTCATACCCCCAATCTAATATCCTGACTCTTTTCTGTGCCTCAATGCAACAATACGCGCGGTCTCATAGCGGAACTCATCCTCGGTCGTCTCGTCAAATTCGGGTCGTTGTCGTGTGGGTGTCAAGATCTCTCCTTTCACGGTCTTCAATCGCCTTTGGTTCTCTCAAAACGTCTAAGAATGCATAGTGGGATTCTTTGACCCGAAGTATAGGGCAGCCCAAGATATAAGGCGAACACCCGGCGAACAACGACCACTCGCCCCTGACACGCGCTCCATCAACTTGGTTCTGAAGGACGCAAGCAGGTTCACATCGAGTACAGCAGCCTTACTCGGTTCATCATGTCTATCTACAGTACAGTATGGCCCGGTCATACTCCTCACTGTGCAACAATATCGATCTGGCGGTCCCTACGTTTTGACTGTGTGGTCCATCCTGTCTGGAAGGTCGCCTTATCATACGATCTCGGGAACCCACAGCGGTTGGCTCGCAACCCGACCGGTCTCAGGTTGAAGATGGTACGACATTGATATTGATGAGTTGCGGGACCATAGAGGTGCGTCGTAAAAGTAACGATTATATCGGCGTCCTCACTAACACGAATGTTCAGGTACTCGTCTCCTACCACTGTCAGGTATCATGAACATGGCCGACACCCGTCGTTACGACATGTCATGTATATCCTGCGTACAAAAGCGCGACCTTCACGAATAGTGACTACTCGATCTGCATCATTGCCGTGCGCGACTATTCGGTCTTGTCTAGTTCTAGCTATACCACGACGAACTGTATCAGTTCGTTATCCAAGGGCAGTTCTCATGCCGTCGCGAGACCTGTCCCGGTCGCAGGGTGTACTTGCGGACGAAATTTGCGACCGAACATCACCGCAGATATCAGACCGCGCTGAGTCTCGCGAAACACGACCATGACATCTCGGCGTGTGCGTCCTCGACCGCACGGTGGATGGATGGGCTCGTACGAGCGTGTCGAGCAGACAGACGACTCGCTCAAATTGGCATCGGGGCGTCCAACGTCCTGAACCCGGTGGCGTACAATAAGTTACCCCGAAGGATCTCGCAACGTATCTCATTGTCGTCTTACGGCGAGCTCATCGTTGTGAATTCCATGTTATCTTGTCAGGCGTCGACCGACGTCCACAATGACAAGCATTGTACATTATCTGACGTGGAGCTTCCGCATGGAGCCGGCCAGCGGGTTTGAATCAAGGCTATCAACAGGCACCGTCGTCCGTCCAAACGCCAGCGAGACCTGGAGAAACAAGTCTACGTCAGTTACGTTCGATGAACAAAGATGCTGGAGCACATACCACCCGGGATATCGGCTTCAGACCACCATTTGGCAGTCCAAAGGTGACCGCTGACGCACACGAGTCAGGCTACAGCCAGGTTGTACAAACACAGATGCGCTCACTTGTAAGTTACTTCCTGACCGCCGTTATAAGCCACGGCGCTCGACCAGGCAGCCACGCCGCCACAGCTTCCACCAGTAGGAGAAGAAGGTGGCACGCTAGTGGGTGAAGTGGGTGGCGTTGTCGTAGGTGGCGGAGGAGGAGCAGACGTGGGCGGTGGAGGCGGCGGCGCAGATGTCGGGGGAGGAGGAGGCGGGCTCGCGCCGACGAAGTCCCAGTTCCCAGTGATGTGACCCGGGTCGGTCGGCGAGTTGTGGTAGTCTGGTGCGAGGAAGAAGTCGTAGAGTGCCGGGGAGAGATCGAGTCCGCCGTACGGGCAGCCAGGACACTGCGGCATGTGAGCGAGACGGGCGAGAAGACAGGGACGTAGACTTACCATGTCGACGATCTCCGCCTGTGTGGTCCTACCGTTGTATTCGATGGTGATCATCTCCCAACACATCGACAGGGTGTATTGCTGGGCGTCCGTCAGCGCGTGACCTAATCTTGGTGGGCAGAAACACTCACAACGTGGTTCATGGCGACGACCTAGAACGCGTAGGAAAGTCGATCATCAGTACGAGCTTCGAAACGACGACAACATCAAGACGCACAAAGTCAGAGTCTTGGAACTGCTTGCCGCAAGATCCAAGGCCAACACTGGGATTGTACCAGGTCATCCGCTCGTTTTCATAGTCTCTCTTCACGACGCTCGTGGAGGTGATGTTGAGCGCCCTGAAGGGTGCCGCTATGGCGCAGCTAGCAAGCGCGAGGAGGACAGCCCGGGATGAAAGCATGTCGTCTGTTCAAGCAAGGAGCTGAGAGGTCGATACGAAGATTTCAGCCTGCTGAACACTGACTGTCGCACACGCTTCTTATACGCTCTTCGGGAGAAACCCTCATGCCGTTGCGTGCTCTACGAGTGGCTCGGGACGCAAAACCATGGGGAGCGGCGCCACATGCATTGTGCGGCGGACTAGGGCCCATGCGGATGAGACACGAGCGAAATCTGCGATGAAATATCAGCGCAAGCATCAGAACAAGCTGGATGTGCCTCACCCGGACCCTGGACGTGGCGGCGAGCATGGCATCTCAACGGCGGTTTGAGACATGTGCGTTTCGCGAGCGCAACGAGCGGATGGGGGCACGCACGCGCACGTCAAGCGGATGCATGACGGATGGAGTAGTACATCGAGGCGGGCTAGAGCGTGAGACGTCCCTCTCCTGTGCACTTCGCGTCGGCCGTGTCCATACAGCCTCTTTGACTCCTTAGGACATCGTGCGGCGACTCATATGTCCTACGGCACTATAAGAACACATCAGCGTGCTATCACGAATATACTAGCCAGACAGGGAAACGTACCACGATGATCAGCCAAGACAAGAGATGCGTGCACAGAACACAGTTCAGGCCGATGCTTTCTGCGATCTGTGAAGGACGGGTGAGCAAGTCCGGCCTAGACTCGTCGCTTTCGATGGGGACGACGACGCACATGGGGCTGTTTCCATGTCGATACCGCGATGCGACTTGGCGGGATCACAGCTGCATTGCTTTGCAGGCAGCACGCGCTGCAGAAAGATTGCCTTGTTGGCGGTCGAGTTCGGTGAACTTAGAAAAAGCGCGTACGTTCGTCTGCTTTGGCCCCCAAGAGATGCGGCGAGCTGCTTCCAACTCTGCCGATGCCCACGGAAGACTAGCATCAGGACCTGTCTCAAGAACCTCGCACGATTGTCTTTGGAAGTGTGCCGGTGAGACAACGGTGCGCGAACCCGGATGGGAGGACCGCTGCCATGCGGGTCCGCTATGCTCGTGCGTTCACGCCACGCGAAGTCTGAAGTTGTCGCTGTCGTCGCGTCATGGTCTTGATGATGGCAAGCTAGGCTGGAATGAAAGATGCTGTTCGAGTTCGAGACAAGCGTACATGGACGTCGAAGACAAGATGCAAACGATCCTTTGATTAGGCGCCTCACCCCTTGCCCTTCGACTCGCACAGCGCAGAAAACACCAACACCGATCCCACTACAATCCATCATACTGGTCGCGCGGGCCGAAGATGCATCATATACATTTTGTTGATACGTGGTACGAGGTTCCGAATCGCAGTCCATGTCATTCTATATCTTTCGACTCCTCCGCCACTTCACCCGCGATACCCGCCTTTCTCAGCTCAACCACCGTCGCAACCACCGTCAGGCAATCTTACGCAAATGCCTCGGCCAACTTTACTGCGTCGACGTAGCGCTTCTCCGCCTCGGCGAAATTGACGACGTGCCAGATGGCCTTCAGGTACTACACGATCATCAAGGAAATATCAGCACCGAGAATTCAGCTTCGAGGGGGATAACGTACGTCAGCCTTGACATTCTTGTACTGCAGATAGAAGGCCTGCATGTGGATTCCGGTCAGTATATTTAGCAGACGACAGGGAGAGGACGGAGACGTACGTGCTCCCAGATGTCGATGCCGATAACGGGCGCGTGCGCTGTAGGGGAGCAATTAGCAAGGGATCCTTCCAGGTACGATGCAAGATCGAGAGCATCACGGCACTCAAAGCATTGTTCGCGAGCAGGAAACAAACCGTCCGGCCACAAAGACACGACTTGCACGGTGCAGCCGACACTCAGGCTAGGGACGCTGCCAGATACGCAACCGCCAGTCCCACGCAGCGTATATTGCCACCAGACGAAGCCCACCCATCAGACAATGTTCAAAGCAATTACTCACTGAGCAGTGGGTCCTGGTTGGGCGTGGTGATGATCTCGAGCTTCTTAGTTGCGGGGTTGTAGCCAAGCCATCCCCAGCCAGATCCCTGGATTGCAGCAGTCGTCGCGTTCATCTTCTCCTTGAAAGCTGCATCCTCTCAGTCAATAACCTGTCCGACCCGAGAAAACACGATACACACAATCGACACTGCCGAAATCCCGCTCCAATGCCTGCTTCAGCTCACCGTCGTTCAGCTGTCCTCCTCCAGCGTTCGCAGGTGCGAGGTTCTTCCAGAAGAGCGAGTGGTTGATATGTCCGCCGCCGTTGAACTTCAGTGCTGCCTGGAGCTTAATCTGTTCCTTGGGAGAGGCGGCTTGGGCGTAGGCGGACTCGGCAGCGTTGAGACCGGCGACATAGGCGGCGTGGTGCTTGGTATGGTGCAAGGTCATGATCTCGCCAGAGATGTGCGGTTCGAGAGCCTACGTGCGGGTCAGCGAACAAGTAGGCGTGAGCGAGAGGCGAACGCACGTCGTAGGCATAGTCGAGCTTGGGAACGGTGTGCACGCTCGCCGCGGCTGCCGCGCGTCCGAAGCTCATATTGACGGCGAGGCGGGGTGCGCGTGCCATCGACCGGGCCGCGTTCATCGAGAGGCTCATCATCTTCGCTGATTCGAAATATGTGGTAGGTTGTCGGTGGCGGGTTTCGAGGTCGATGTGAAGATTGGGAGGGAGCGAGGCGGGTGTTATAACGCGAGAGGGGTCGGCCGACTCCGGGGCTTGACGTAGCCCACGCGTCAGCGCACGTGCTCATAAAGGCATGTGACCGCGTCTCCTCATCTCGCAAATCCTGCACGCGTCGCGTAAATGACGCGCCTCGCGGAGAGAGACGTGGGGCGGAGCGACCGTCGGACATCGTTCAAGAGAATCCGGGAGGTTTTGAGAACTTTCAACGTCGCAGTCTGTACAATTGACACGACGCAGGCAGCCGACAACTTACTTCTCCTCGAACCTCAACGCCACAAACGCTGTCATGATCCCATCGTCCAGCGAACCCCCGCGAACGCCCCCATTCGTGGCATTACTGTGGCTGGGAAAACTCTGCTTACTACCGTGGGCACGTCTCTTTACGCGGCAGTTAGTCAGCCACGACTCACGATGCCCCCACGAGCCACTGTTGGTCCCGCATGTTTGTCATAGTGTCGTTCCATTGCCCTACTGCACGCCATGTATCTTTCTCGGCTTCGTTATTCGATGCGACGAGTTATGGTAAGTATGTAAGTAGCACGAGATTCGACAGACTATTCCACACTCGCCGCGATTATCCCGCCCCGATAGTCTATACCACATCCGACAGCGTTCCCGTGTTTGCACCCTACATTTCAGTGCTATGTCGTGGTGTATACTTTGGTGTCCACTAAATCTTGAGCTAACGGTGTTCCCTGGAAAAGACCGAGAGCAATCGTCGCCATCTGAGGCGCGACAGTCATCTCTACAGAATACATACGGAGGACAGCCTTCGAAAACGGCATCTTGACCTCATATATCTTTGTCTTTCGAAAAGTAGGAATGCGCACGAGTCGACGCAAACCAGTAGTGCACCCCGTAATGAATTTCGTGATTTGATTTCTCCGAGCCGTCCGAATAAGACGAGCTTGATCGCGCTGACGACCTGGTGTAATGTGTGATCCTGATTGATAGTGTCACTGCAATGGCAAAAGCGAGCCAGACGGATACAAAGTGATCCAACTATCGACATTAGGGCACATGCCAACTCATGAGGAGTGCGAGTACCTGAAGGTCGATTGTTTTTATCGCTATGGAACCGACGAACAAGCTTCACTCGATTCCGATCGGCTGACCTTGAATAACATGGCCTATGGCCGGCATAGCTAGTGCCATAGCCCCGCGAGCACGAGGAAAGCCGGTGCCGACTCTGAGACACTTGTACACTTCGCCATGAAGACAGCAGGTGGAGAAGCGTCAATTATCGTGCACCGTTTACACTGCTGAATGTGCTTGGCTACGCACCACCATCGCAGTCCAGACTAGGATGTACGCACCAGCGACTGCTTCTGATTTGCTAGTTCTTCGCTCTTCGACTATTCTCGATCTCCGGGGTTCGGGAGCAAGAGAAGCGGGATCCGAGCCCAAACTGACTGCAACACTAGACCCGGTTTAATTTGACGAGCGAATGTGGGAGGATCCAACCAAACCCGGTATGACTCAACCTGCATAGCCGCACTAATATCGCGTCCCTATCGAATCTGTGAAGCCATACCGAATTCATTATGGAGAGCCACAAAACCGAGTAGACTCGCCTATTTGAGGCCACAACCTGCCCACTATCCCATTCCCATACTAGACGTAAGTCGCTTCTCAAGTATATTTCACGATAGTCGTGATTTCGGTTCCTGGGAAATCTCAGAGTAAGAAAATGGGCCCACTTGACGACAAGATCGAGTCCCACTGAGTAAGAGCGCGCGTGCGAGCCAGATCTTCTCGTGCCGCCTGGAAATCACGCCGCCCGGCTTCTTCCTTCGCTCTGCTCCGTCCTTATAAACTTCTGTGGTTGCGAAATCCTCGCAAACGATCTGGTGCCGCGGAGGGAGGTATTCCTGCACGTAGTGTAGATCCTGATTCCTGCCTGACTGCCAATTGTCATATCAACCGCCTACAGTGCGTCATTTCAACGTTCACAATCCTACCACGGCGTATCGCAAAGCAATGAGTGCACTTCTCGCCTCGGGATATTCCTTGTATGCCATCTTTTCTTTGTCTCATGCCAGACGATCGCGTCTTCTGAGACGTCAGCACAGAATTTGGTACAGAACAAAGTTCCCTCGCGGCTTTTTGTGTTCCTGTTCGCCGGAAAATACTGTAATCGTGTTCAGCAGAGAGCTCTATGAGGTAGAGGAGAGGAGAGTACGAAGCGTTCCTTGAGATCCTTTTGCGACGGCGTTGGGCCTGTTAGTGCGATTTAACGCTAGTCAGATGTAAATCAGCCGAAAGAAGCGAGGCAAAACCTAGCCGTGTCAAGTATGGAGATGGTGGAAGTCGAAAGGAAGGCAGAGCAAAATGATCATTGCGAGAACATCGTGGTCGGAAGGAAGATGCTTTCAAGCGCCGACGCCGGCCTGCGAAAGTGATAGCTGCGATGTGGCGCATGTTGATGATTTTGTAGAGAGAGCAAGCACCGTAAATCATCCTTCGTGAAGTGTGGTATGCTATGCACTCCAGATGGAACGCACGTATCGACGCCAGGATGATTAATTAAATTTCGTGTTATTTATCGTAGGACACACTGTTCTGAATGTACCAGATTACAGCGTAAACGACTAGGACCGCACGACAATATGCGCTACCTAGGAGCTTATGTGTACAATGACTATCACCACAAGGGCGACATATACGTTTTATGCAGTGCATCTTCCAGACTGGTGTCTTTTCCAACAACTGAGGAGGAAAGCCGGCCCTGCGCATTCGCACGTTGCAGCTGCGCGCGCTGCATCTCCGCCTCACCTTGCGTGTGCATCTCTTCAAATATGGTACACCTTTTCTCAAAAGGGCTGCTGCCATTGTCAGCAAGACATTCGTCTGCCCCTCTTATTCGATGAGCCGCGCTGTCTGAAAGAAGACCAATCGAGGCGAGGAAAGACTGCAGGGCAGACACGCAGTTTACAGGAGAAGCATGAGGCGGAGGAGCTGATGGAGTCGTATCTGCAGTGTAAATGGTGGAGAGCCTATAGATGAGTGTGCGGCGGAGAGTCACATGCGCAGGAGCGGTGATTTTCGGGGGAGATACCTGACGACAAAGCGCCAGCTTGTCTTCGAGGGGTATGGGAGATCGCTCCCTATAAGGGTTGAAGGGTACGAAGTAGCCTTGGGCCAGACAAAACCAGTCAACCGTGATGATGGGCGCATCATCCCCGGCCAGTGAAACACTTCTCAGAACGTGAGGATGAGAAACGTTGTCGGCCATAACAACTTGAGCGTTAGAATAACCGTCGCAGTCGACGACGGGGTGTGCATGGCTTGAGACTATGTTGCGTGCCTGCGGGCATGAGACACTGCCACCGACGTTATCCACAACCTGTTCTGTGGCATTAGACATGATGCTGGTCAGAGGAAGAAGATGCTTTCTTTACCGGGTGCGCATCTGGCATGTGACTGCTGCTAGCGAGTTCCAAGACATATACGAGTTGTTCGAGCCAAATGCCCGTATCCGTGTCCTTCGTCTTCCATGGCACGCTGCTCAGACCGGTGACCACCAAATCTTCGAACGCTGATACGGTGGCCGGGAGAGTTTGCGCAACATCCCGGGACTCAGACTACCGGTCCACATCAGCGATGAGAACGTATGAAAGAAGGGTATGCAGACTTACAGCCCAGAACAACATCTGTGCCAGCAGTTCGGGCAGAGCTAACCCGGCGATAGTCTCCGGCTCGAGCTCTGGCTCGTCCGGGAGATATGGTGAATCCATCGTGACCTCCACGGTCGGATGATCGCTAACCTGAGCGGATGAAAATACATCAGTCTTTCTTCGTTAAGTTGAGATAGGCTGGAGCTGCTTACTTGAAGCCAAAAGGTGATTGGGTATGGTTCCCAGTTCACCGCATCGCTCGTCAGCGCCGTCCGATTGCTCCCAGTGAGGTGTGCGTGTCGCCGATATTGGAGAATCTCCCTTCCTTCTCTGAGTTTTGCATCTGTGGTGACCCATAGGTCGACTGCGCGCTGCTGTATAGAGGCGAGGTGCTTGACATCCAGATAATCGAATAGCCTAGCTGAATTGTGCGGTTGCGACCTGTGTCGCTAAAAATGTCAGGTTGCCTTGGAGTAAAGAGACAAGATTAGAAATGCGAACTGGAATGTAGACATTTTCGAATGACAACTGTTGATTCCTGATTCCACCTTGTGCAGACGGGCTGATGATGAAAGTATGAGTGTATGATTACCGCACAGGCAGACAGGCTGAAGAGAGTGTGAGTGTATAATACCGCGTGGCTTTAAGTACGTTCCCTAGACCATTTGCTCGCCGCGATGGGCCAGCCAGCAACGCATGGTCAACCTACACGCCTGCGTTCGGAATCATGTTTTAGTGAGTTGGCCAAGGTCACCTGTCGGCGGAATTGGAATTCTCGTACCTGGCCATCTCTCTCAAAAGGTTTCCGTCCATCTAATCGTCGGCTTTGCGGCCTTGTACGGTCTCAAAACTGTGCATGCCCCCCGCCGCACCCAGCCGTCCTGTTTGATGCGTCCCTAACCCGCGTGAGGAGTGCGCGTACTTTAGCATGAGCTATGACTCGCTACCCACCCGCCTAGCAAGAATCATAGTAGGCACCGCCGCCTAACCTCGAATGTTGCATCTTCCTTCAGCTGCAATGGTCAGTACGGTAGCCTCATAATTACAAGAGAAGCCCGTGCTGACACTGGGACACTCGCAGTCTTCGCGATGAGGCTTGCGGGTGTAGAAACGTCACCATTAATGAACCTCCGAAAACGGCCAAATCTGCGTTGGCGAACATCATCGCTGTTCAGATGAGAATATGCGCACCTAGGAAATTCCATTGAGTCGGTCGAGCTTCGCTCGTCAACTATCCTCGATCTCTGAGGTCCGACGAGCGAGAGGGGCGAGTTAGTGCTCAAGCTAACTGCGACACTTGTACTCAGTTTGATTGGGCGAGCGACGGCGGAAAGTAGTTAGTAGTAGTCGTACTCAACCGTCAGTTTATTTCCCAGTTCATCTCCCGAGAGTGCTTCAGCTGAAAATGTGTACCGGCGTCATAATCATATTATCCTGGAAAGCTACACCGAAATCATTCATGGTGGTTCAAGAAATTGAGCAGACTGACCTAGGGCCCACAGGTAGCTAACTATCACGGTCCTCTTATACCACCTAATATTCAATTCCACACAGAAGAAACCCAACCTGACCACACAAGCGAACCTCGCCTAGGTACGAGCGCGCGTTCAAGCAAGTAGTTCATCTCTTGCAACCTGGGAGTTGCGACACCTGAAATCGTCCTTCGCTTCGTAATCGTGGATTTCTGTGAATATTTTGAAGACCCTTAAGGTTCCATGTGACAGGAGGCCTCGAGGTAGCCCTGCGCGTCGCGGAGACTTGGTGTTAATCTCCCAGCGGGTTTGTCGATGCGCGACCTCCTGACTCGCCACCTGCCTGAACGTCCATAGCCTCAACTGCCCGCATTCCGCCGTTCCCGTGTCTCCCGCGACGCACAGAGTAAACGAGGAGGGGTCGTTCTCACCTCTCGATATCGCCCGTACGCCTTTGTCTCCTGCCAGATGATCGATGATCCCCGGGCCGTCTTCTGCGACCAAGCATCAACGCAAGATAAAGGCAAACAAGTTTCCCTCACACCTCGTTACGCTCCACATATTACACATTTCGTCGCGAGATACCGGCATTGTGTACGAGAGGGCTCACGGAGCCCGGGTAGTAGCACAGAGAGGCGTCATGATCGAGGAACAATCATAGTCGGTAGGAACGGCGCCCACGAAGGCCAGTCATGCGCAAATAACTCCAAAGAGAAGATGAGTCAGTGTGAGTCGGCATCAGTTATCGAGAAGCTGAAAATCAGCCGAAAGTGTTCGAGGATGCTCATGGTCGGAAGGAAGATGTTCTCAAGCGCCGGCAACGCCGCCGACTGTGAACGTGATGCGATGTGGCGCATGCAGACAGCTCGCAAGAGTTAAGAAACCCTCGTAGCTCATCAGTGGAGGGTTTGGTATGAATCTAAATTGCTTGTGTGCAGCATCCCTCAAACTAGGAGGGCTTTGTCAGCGCGAGATATGATCAGCGAGTCCGTTGTGTTCTACTATTGATTATCCACAATTTCTAATGTACCAAAGAAAACAGATAACAGCGCGAATGAGTGTGTGGGGAGACGTTGTAGACATCAATGTGTAATAGAGCTTCATGGAACCGAACTTAGAATGGAAAAAAAAATCTATCTGTAAGTAGATCTGTTATTGAGCGCAGAGCTTACGCGCCAGATGAGATCGTCAAAAGGGGGACTCGCGACCCTTGATTCAGACGCTCTGTTCATGTTGGTGCTTTGTTCGGCTAGCGAAGAAAGTCACCTCTTCCTAGTCGCGCGCTGCAGCCGTGCTTGCTGGATCTCTTCTTCCACTTTCGCGTGCATCTGCTTGTAGGTGGTGCGTCTTTTCTTAGAAGGGCTTCCGCCATCGTCCTCATGATCCTCGTCCAGCGCTCTCTTCTGACGAGCCAAGTCACTTTGAGCGGGCGAGGTCAGGTTAGACTGCATAGCTTGCGTGTTGCGCCCAGGAGAAGCGCAATTAGACTGCGTAGCACGCGCGTTGAACGAAGGAGCATCGCGAGGCAAAACCATCGGCGGGGAAGCTGAGGTGGTCGTAGACGCAGCACGCAAGCCGTCAAGCGTATAGACGGGCATGCAGCGCACCAGGATTTCCTCAGGGGTAGTGAGCTTCGGTGGGGTTGCCAGACTTAGGAGCGCTTGCACGTCCTTGAGGGGCACAGGAGACCCTTCCACTGCAGGGTAGAGCGGCATGCAGTACCCTTTCACCACGTAAAACTGCTGGATCATGTTGATGGAAGCATTATTCCCGACCTGCGAAGTGTTTGTCAATTGATGAGGAGGACCATCCGCTCCAGGAACCTGAGAGCCCGAAGAAGCGTCGCCGTGGCCGTTCTCGATCGTGGTCCGACGCTCTGAAACCGTTTTGCGTGATTGCGGGTACGGGATGGTGCCTCGTCCGACTCCGCTGTCGTACACCGGGTAGGATGAGGAATGCTGAGTGTCCGTAGGCGGCGAGGCAGAGGAAGGTGGTAATCCTGACTTAGTGTTCAACAACACAGCGAACAGTGAAGGAGAGCGATAACCCTTGAGTGCCGATTCATTAGTGTGAGCGACGTCTGAAAGTCGAACTATGAGACTTACGCGTTCAGTAGATGCGGCGGTGTTTGTCAACCCCCTCCTTCGATCGCGTAATGATGGTATTCTGATCGTCAACGGCATCACCGCCATCTCAGTCGCTGGTGTCCTGTCTGCCTCGTCGTCCATGGAATCGGGGACCTCTACGCTGCCTTGACATACACTCGCGGCCGCAGTATCGCGAGTTCGTCCAGTCGACGGTCCAGCAGTGAGTCTGGCGTCAGGGAGGACGCCTTGCTCGGCGGCGTTGTCAGCTAGTTCAAGTTCGAGCTTGTACGCGACTTGTTCGTGGAAGTTTCCCGTAACCCGGTCTGCCACCATCCATGGGATGCTGTTCAGTCCTGTGACGATGACATTTTCGAATGTCGATGCATCAGAAATGCGCTGTGCGGCAGACTTCGTCTATAGCGAACATCAGAGGTTGGAAATAGGGATGAAAAACGCAAAAACACGAAAACGTACAGCATAAAACCGCATATATCGCTGCAGTTCCTGCATGGCCAGCCCGGCGATGGTCTCCGGCGTGAGCACCGGCTCGTCGACAACATATACGGACGGAATTGAGATCTCCATGGTTGGATGTTTGCCTTGCTGTATGGATTAAGGTGTTTTATTTGAGCTTGTTTGATTGATGGAACAGATGGCTACGCACCTGAATTAAGTACAGCATCGAGTCCGGTTGCCATTTCATGACATTCGCAGTATGAACCGTCCGGCTCCCCGCGTGGCGGTCCAATTCGCATAAATATTGGCGAAATCGCACTCCTTCTTGGATCTTTGCTCGTGTAGAATCCATGAGGTCCACTGCGCGCTTTCCTATGGCGTCAAACTTGCCACCTCGGCCTTCGAATAGATTGGCCATGATTACGTTCTGGGGACTGATACCTGCAGAGGAGATGTCAACTTTCTTCGAAGGAAGAGCAACGCAGGAACATCGATGCGTACTGAGGTGCAGGTATCCTCGAATGTCGACAACTCAAAGGGACGAAGGTCAAGCCGATTAGCGCAGAAGACTCAAGGGGGTGCTGCAGGTTGACACCCCGCCACGGCTTTAAGTAAGACCCGTGGCCCAATTTTGCGCGGTATTGGCCCAGTCTGGTGTCCATGGCCAACCTACACGTGTATGTTCGTGAAGATGTTTTCGGTGGGTTGGCCAAGGCCGCACAGTGGCGGAGTCGAAATCATCATGCTGGGCCACGCCACTCGACAGTTGGCCATCCATCTGAGCGTCGGTGTTACGACGTTCGATTGGCCAAGACACGAAGTGTGCTCCTCGGTGCAATACGCGAGGACCTGGACGCGCGCCGGGCATAGCCACACTGGGCTTTTTGAAGCAACGTGGGGGCGATACGTCGTGTCGTAAAGACGAAATTGGCGAAAATGGTGCACGCCGCAAGCACGAGTGGCAGCTTTTTTTTCGGCGTTGCTACACTCCGACCATGCATTTTAGGAGCCACCATACAAACTCGCAGGCGGCCACACCACTATGAAAATGATGTGAGTGAGTAATTCGCATTCGCGGCCTCGTGTATGCGCACCGTTAATATATGTTCCTGCGCCGTGTTCGAAGGCAGAGTCGCTACGAACGTTATTTGCGACCGTGGTCGCACAGACCACAAACGTCGGTCCACCTTTGTCCTGACGTGAACAATCAGTCATCGCAGCGCCATGCGCTGATGCAAACGCGCACCGTTCGTTGAGCCGTTGACAGAGATCTTCTTATCAAAAATTGCTACTTGTTCGTTTCAGCTTCGAGCCAAGGTCTAGACGGCTACGGTAAGGTCAGAGAGATAAACTGCGGCGATCATAATCATGTCTTAAACCGACAATAGACAGGATAGAATGAAATTGGACGATCTCAGGTTCGGGCAGCGGTCGTCCAAAATAGTAGTAAACGCATGCGGCTCGACGCGCTGGCGTCTTGAAGTTCTCAGCGACATGGCGCACCTTTGATGCTTCCAGATCTGTGTACTCAATGCTAGAGTTTTGAGGCAGTACTGGGGATCATACGACTCGCAATGTCAATATGTCACTGCTCCACCAGTCGCTTCAAATCCGCATCCTGCTTCAACTTCAAGTTCCTGTCCGCACGAATTTGGCCTCCCGTCTAGGCGAGTGATAGAGTCTTGTTGGAGTTTTGTGACACGGTGCGACGGCTTTTTTTTTGTCGCGTCGAGACACATAGTGGTACGGAGTGGGGTCCACGAGCGCGACCGGAAAGGGTTGGACTTGATTACGTAATATGGCATCTAAGTGGTGATTTTATCGGGGTTTAGACTTGTTTACACAGGTCTAATCGACGAGGGCGCTCACCCCACCGACTGCGATCGAGCGTCCGTCGCTCGTTCATTCTCGCGCTCCGGCGCACCCTGCTCAGCGCGGGATGAGTCCTCCGTGGACGATCGACGGACGCATCAGGTGGCCTAGGTACGTCGCTGATGATTCATCAGTGGAGGACGTACTGAAGCGGAGAACTCCTGTGTGGCAGGTGGTATATGGGTCAGCCGCGCGCGACACAGGAGGCTCAGTGCCTCGTCGTCCCTGACCTTCATCTGCCAGGTCCGTCTGTTCTCTTTTCTCGAGGCCTCGTCATCCCTGACCTGTCGCTTGTCTGCCAGACCGCGACAGCCTAGTTCTTCGAGTTTCCCACCCTTCTTCTTATTCCCTGCCCTTCTTGCTCTGTTCTTTAGTCGTCTCGTTTTGTTTACTTCGCCTCTGGGCGGCTCCTACGCCATACGAAGGGCGGACTCCAAAGTGGGTCCTGACCCTAGCGTGACCCTAGCCTATGGTCTTGACCCTCGCGTGACCCTAGCCCGTCCTAATTTGGGAGGTATAAGCGCCCGTCCCCGAACGCTGCCCGACACGACGACGACGACGGGCGGAGGCGGCGGGGAAGGGCGCTCTGTGCAGCAAACGTACTTTATGACAGTGGATTAAGCTCGTATATACGACGGAATAGACACTGTGCTACCGAGAAAGTGTTTTGAGGCTGTCTACCCTGAGGTACCTCCGCCCATTGTGCACGACGATGTACTCCTGCGCCGCGTCCTCGTCGTCGAGCGCGACCTTGTCCGCCCACAGTCTGAACAGCGTCACACCTGCCTCCGGCACGTCCCGTAGTGACCGCGAGACGAACATCGTCGCGAAGGCCTCGGTCTCGAGTGCCAACTCGCCGAAAAGCTGGTGCTCGACGACCGTCCTCTGGTAGAGGTCTTGCACGGCCTTGAAGAACGGAACGAGATGGAACACCGTCCCGCCCGTGAACAGGCCGTCTGGCTGTGGCCAGGGAATCACGCTGTCCGACGTGAATTTGACCGGTGCGCCGTCCGAGCAGATGCCACGCTTGTGGTTGTCCGGCGAGTTCTTCACGCCGGTGTACATGACGTGTTTGCATCGCGTGCACACCTGCGACTTGCGCTGCACGAAAGAAGTACAGGTGAGCATGCTTTCAGCTCAAGCGAACCACAGGATTTACGCACCGCCTTGGTGCCCTCGGCGGCCGCCTTCAACGCGTCCGTCATCTCCTTCCCCAGTGGCACGGCATGGCAATGCCGCCGCCAGAACTCTTCCTTGCCAGACTTGGCTGGAGCACGACAGGTGAGCGACCAAGCGCACTCGCAGATATCAGAGAAACCACTCACATTTGTAGTTCTTGGACGCGATGCGCTCGAGAACGATCTTGTCGATGCTGCAGAGCTTCTCCATGACCGCGCGCGGGTGCTTCTCGACGAACGTGGTGTCCGACGCCTCACATCTCGCCTTGAGTCGCCGATTGTACTCGGTCGCCGCGTCTCGAAATTGGAACGCGTTCATGCGCGCACTCACCAGCTGACACTCGGCGCGGAGGTCCATGAGAAGCGTGAACTCGGTGTCCCACCCGATCTGCAAGCTCTTCGGATTCTCGCCGGTGAGCCGGTTGAAGAGAGCTTGCGTGGGCGTGAGTCCCGTTTCGTCAGGTGGAACAACCGGACGCGAGAGTGCGGTCAGCTCGTTGGAACGAGCCTGACGGGACGGCGCAGTTCTGAGGGCGGGATGATCGTGACTGGGGGTCCCGACAGCTGTGGCTGTGGCTGTGGATGCCGCTGGCGTAGCCACGCGCGGGAGCGAGTCCGTCATGCTGGGCGTGGCGTACTGCTTGAAGAACTTGAACGCGGCGGAGCTGGTATTGACCTCGCTCGGTCGTCGCGTGCCTGCGACCTGCATCACAGTCGCAGAACATGAGCCGGGTCATGGAACATCACTTCTGCACTCACCTGGATCTTGCCAGTGACGACCACAGCTGCGACAGGACTGCTGACAAGCTGGTTGTCAGTCTTCGAGCTCGACGCGCGGCCGCTGGCAAGCCGATTGTCGAGCTTCGTGTCGAGCGCACGACCGCAGGCAAGCTCATCGTCAAGCTTCGCGTTGGGCGCGCGACCGCGGGCAAGCTCATCGTCAAGGTCTGCGTTGCGGCGGTGATCCGACGCGTGCAAAACACTCGACGGAGCAAGCTGGTGGTCAGCACCTGGAGCATGGCCGTCCTCAGGCTCGTGAATAAAATGGAAACATGCGCCCGCAGACGCACCGTGACCGAGATCCCTCATCCCTGTATCATCTTGATGCACCCGTTTAGCCGGCCTACTCGCCGTCTCACTCTCGCCCACCTCCCCTGGCACCTTGCGCTTGTGAGCCCGCGCGGGCACATGTGGCACGGCAAAGCTTGCAGGCTGCACGACCACGTCTTCGTCTTCTTCCTCCTCCTCTCTCGCCGTGAGGTCCTACAGATAGTAAACATCATCGGTGAGATGGCTCGGATCGCACATGGCAAGACTTACGATTGTTGTATCACAGGGAACATCAGCTCTAAGCACGGGTCCAGCGTTCGCTTCGGGTTTGCGCGAGGCGGTGGAGGTGGAATGAACAGCCCGCAGGGACGCGTTGTTGTCGCCGGCAGATGGAGAGGAGGAAGGTGCCTTCGTTTTGTCGACCGCAGCACCTGGGCCAGAGCGCGATTCGCCCGATGTTAGCGAAGAGATCTGTGCAGATCGCGCCGGTACCGTGGTCTGCTCAGGATCAATTCCCATCGCGTGCAGCTGGAGTTCTGAGACATCCCGTTCAGGGAGCTCATCAAGCAACCGCATTGCGAAGAGGTCGTCATCCTCCTCCTTCACATTGATTAACCCTCCGAAGCTTGCTGCGTGAGCTGACTTTACGACACCGAAGGTCTCGTTACTGGCCACTTTCGCCATCATAGGCAACTTCGCGAGCTCTGGCGGCGCGGTTTTCGTGGATCCCACTTTCTTCGATCCGCGCTTTCTTTGCAGTTCCTCCTCGTCATCTACGAGCTGGTTCCACAGGCCGTGCGCATGGTCGACGAGGCCGACTTGATGGCAGCCAAAGGTTGACGCCACAAATGCGCGCGCTGGCATCTTTCGCCGCTCGGGATCGCCGTAAACGATCCGAACATTGCGCCGCAACACGAAGTCTTTGGCGAGCGACAACATCGTCTCGATCCCTGACGCGAAGGACCGCATCAACGAGTTCCAGCCCTTGTGTGAACCCTCGATGCGGCTCCCGTCTGATCGGACATCCTGGCGCGGCCGTACGAGGCATCCTTTTCGGACGTGCGCGGTCTGATCTGCGTGTACCTAAGGCAGTGGCAAGTGTACGGTGAGTTCAAACCGTAAACTGTCGAGTACTGGTGACTGACCTTGACCGATGCTGCCGACCACACCCCCCCACGCCTGTCCCATGCCGTGTATGCGTCCTCGAGCCGCGTAATCTGTTCGTCAAGGCTGAAGTACTCCGCCGGAGACTCTGCGCTTGCTCGCTTCTTCAAGATGGCGTCAACAATGTCACGGCCAACTTGAGTATAGTATGGATTTTTTAATCCGTTGAGGATGGTCGCAAGGTACCTGCAATTATGGAAGGTGAGCAGCCAGCACCTCGCGACTGCATCGGGCCGTTACTCACCGCATCTTGAAATGATAGACATCCAAAATGACCGCGATGGCAGGTATAGCCTTCAATATCGCCGCGCGAACCTGGCAGCAATTATCGACGACCGCCATCTCTGGAAGATCTATCGCAAGCGCGTGGCACCGTCGGACGAGACCGTCGAGCATCTCGGTCAACTCAGTGGCAGACCCAGTCTGGCAGAATCGCTGGATATCAAGTCAGTACAGTGTAGCAGTTGCAAAAGGTTCACAGGTACGCACCCACGCAAGAATTTCCCCCAGCTCATTGATGATTGTTGTAACTCCGCCTTTCATCAGCGCCTCGTGGCTTTTATCCTTGTTGACGACCAGCGCCTTCTTTGCGCTCTTGAACGTCGCGTCCATCGAAACGCAGATGCCTGAACCCCACCGAGGCAGGCTTCAGCAGTGTCAGGACTCGAAAGGCACGACTCTTACCTGTGAGTGTCCGGATATAGCCGTCCGATTCGGCGTGCCGAGTGCGCTCACCGTACTCGATATACAGGTCGTTGATCTTGTCGTGTGAGATTGGTGATGCGTGGTAGCCGTTAGGGTCGAACGGCTCAGAAAAGGGGACGAGAGACACAGTATCAAAGACAGATCCAGGATGGGTGCGTCGCTCGTTCACATGGCGATAATAATTCGCACGTTGGAGGTTGTATTCTAGCAGATGAAGCTCTAAAAAGCCGGTCAGTAGTCTCGCAAGTCGGTGAACATGGATATCCTGACGGTTTATGTGCTCGGCAAGTCCAGACGCCGTTGACGAAGGTCGGAGCTCGATCAACAAGTCAAAGAGCTCCCTAGTCACGGCACATCGCTTGAAGAAAATGGGAACACCGCCTAGCAATCGTGGTGGTGAGTCGTCTGATCGCTCGTGAGAGCGTGTGGGCTCACGTGGAATCTCATAGTGATGCCAGTTCTGCCAAAACTCGGTGTTTGTCGTTACCGAGCAGTAGCTGGTCGCACCGTCCTCTGCCTCCGTGGATACCTCCGCGCCACCTCCGCAATCTCGACATCGTAGCTGGTAGCCAAGCGCTGTTTCTCTGGAGCGGAGACCATAGACGTCACGAAAGCCGGCGCCGTTCCAGCCGTCCCACTGCACGGCCTTCGACCTGCAATACGGGCACTCCTCGAGGCGCGCCCCGTGGTAGAAGGGATGGACAACCGTGAGTGGCACGATGTACAGCATCTCAGGCCGAACTGCAGGAGAAACTGATCGTTTGAGTTGGTGCAGATAGCTCGGTGGTTCGAATCGAGGACCAAGTATGGGTATCGTCGTTGGGAGCATCTTCGGGGCCGTCTTCTCAACGCTTTTCGCATTCCCGCGAATTCTCGTCAGCGAGTGAACGTACATCAGGTACTGTGCGATCTCCGCGACCCATTTCACTTGCTCAGGGTTGAAGGGTTGCGACATACTCTCTTTCTTTTTGGTCCAGCTTTTGATACGAGCTTGTACCTATGAACAGAGGGCATCAGGTGAGCACTCGCAACACTGAGCTTCGTGCGAAACAACTCACCGATCCTTGCCACTCCTTTTTCAGTTTAGCCCTTTTGTCGGCAGGTGCAGCCGCAACACAAAGCTCCAGGACGACGAGAGGTTCGAACGTGGACATGATGTGTGAGATGCGACTCGGAGGTGCGAGGTGCGATCGTCGTCGTCGAAGTTCAAGAGAAGTATAGGGGCAGAATCGGGATGCGCTCTTGTGTTACGCTCATTGTTTTAAACCGCAGCCCGCGCCTCGACAAGCTCATGAAATGTCTGGTTGCTGCTTTGCTCGCCACGTTAAAAGGCCGAAATGAACGGCATGTCCAGTGGTACCAATTTTATTTCTATTCCTGGTGTTTCTCCGTTAAATACATGTCTGGTCCATACAACACAGTTTCCTTCAACTAATAATCACGCGTGTACACTAGAAAACAGTACTCGGTCCACGCCTTACATGCACCAGATCAGACGTAGGAGAGGTAGGTTATCTCTGCGTACATCTCAAGGATCCCGCCGTTGGGGTCGCCGCCACGCCGCTGTCGCCGCACCATGAGATTGAATACCGCCCGGATAGGCGAGAACGTCGGCAGCTGTGAAACCTTTGCAAAAAAGATGCGGTCGCCATCGGTGTCACGAAGAGGATAACCACCACGGCCCTGGACAAAATTGTATTAGTGAGGTACTTCTCCCTTGACAAGCTTGGTTACTCACCCGTCCCGACCTGAATCTGCGCTGATGTGTCCCCATCACACAGAGCCTCGGCTGACTCCCTGCCTCATCAAGTAGCCCCGTAATATCCACGGGCTCCCCGAGGCTTGCGGCAAGGATGTGTACCTTCTCAGCCATCTGCTGCCACTGAATTCTGGATGCGAGGTCGCGCCGAGGTGCGAGCCAGAATTTGGCAGCTGTCTCCGTCACCGTGCCATTTCCCGCGGTAGTCCGACGGATCTCGAGGGACGATTTGTGACGCTTAAACTCGCCAACAGCGTGGAATTGTACGGGAAGGTGATTATATGAGGCTTCGGGGGACAGGGGTGGGCGGAGCATCCGACGTATGTAGATCCTTCGAGTGTCGGCGGGATCGTCGGACACTGGCTCGAATGAGTATGTGTCGGGAAGGTCGGTTTGAACGGCGTCGAGTGCGAGAAAGCGAAGGCGATCGCCAGTATTGACGGGCATGGTGGTGGTCGAGTGGAAAGCTTCGCGCTCGATCGCACTGGGTTCGGACAGGCATACCGACCTGAATCACAGTTTATTCGCTGGGTGTGTACTGCAATACACACTCACGTCGACAGTACTACGGTGGTATGTAACACACGGCGCACCAATATTCTTCACTTCATTTGGTCCCATCAAATTAAAGTGATATGCGAGTTGGCGGTGCAATGCCCATCAGACGCATGACAATCTGCAATCCTAGTGGTCCGACGTTGATTCTTGTTGGTCAAGCAGCGACATACGCGTTCCCAGGCACGTAACTCGATCTTCAGAGAGCATCAATCGTTGATCTGGCATCGGGAGGTCTCTCAGCGGGCGCACTGTTGGCAGGGTCCACCGCTAAGCCCTGCCACGGGGCCTTCGGCCCCGCTGTCGGCCCTGCGGCCGGGTCACAGCCGCCTTCGGCGGCGTCCGCCCTTCGTATGACCTATTTTCCCTCTGGGCACCCGCGTCGTTCCTCGTACTGTACTTGTATTGCCGTTACCGAGCGCTACACACGACGCGCGCGACAAAATATGTATTTGGGGGGCCGGCCTCGACAGAGGACCGGCCGTCTCGTGCTACAACATCTCACCTCCGGGTCGAACGTTGAATCTCAGCGCCGCAGTCGGTCGACACACAGCCGAGTCGATTAGGGCGGTCAAACAACAGCCGTCTTCCTCTCGTCTCTCGTGAGTCTCGTTCGCTCGTCCTCTTATACTGTCATAGAGCTCGAGCCTCTGCCAAATGAAATGAGTCAAATCACTTGCGGGCAGTCGAAGCGGTACAAATCGCCGTCCACTATGACCGCGCACACCGGGGTAGCTAGCAAGTTCAATATAGTCCCGAAACATCTGCACTTCCCGAGCGTAAAGGGGACACAAAGCCACTTTTTAATTTCTACCTCCTGTTTGTAGGTGTAGGGTGTCGTATGACATCGATCTCTCGTTTAGAACTCATAACTCATAGCGGTTACTTTCACGAATTACGATATACCCAGTCCTGGGCAGTTCGACGACCTCAAACGGGATTACCAGGCGTGATGACAGGAACGAAGGTCCACAGCTGGCTCTCATTCGAGTTGTTGCTTTGCAGCACAATCTACAAATTGACAGATGAACACGCGCCAACGCGGACGATAATACAAGTGCTCACCGGTTGGGTATCATTGCTCTGAGCAGTCCAGAATTGACCCCCGGAGGAGATGCTATATCACGCCGTGAATGAGTTGCTCTTGTATAATGTACCCGCAACATACCGGAAGGATGTAGTCCCAAAAGACGCAACGCTCGGAGAGAGGACCCAATTCGCCGCCGACGATCCAACCTGAACATTGGCCCCCTGAAAGAAGCTAGTCATGAGCACAAATACTGGACGCGTTGCCACGTTGAATGTCACCTGAGGGACTGCGAATACAGTGGGGCCGAGACCTTCGAAGGTAGCCTGCTGAGTGCCTGAAGCGGAGTTGGTGACGGTGATCTGCCACTGCAAACAATGCGACATCTATCAAGAGTACAATCGTGAGAGTGCCGACACGTCTACTTACCTGTTGGTTGAGGGTGCCGGGCGCAGGAAGACCCTTATGCTGGTCAATAATACTAGTACCGGGTGCAGACCTGGCGTTGTCGATATCGGCTACACGTAGGGTACTGTTGTTGACAATGTACGCGGTGAAGGTGACAGTGGTCATGATTGTGAGAGAGGTCTCAAGAAGAACTGCGGAGTGCCTCGAGTGAGATGAATTCTTCCCTCGATGCGGCTAGTATTTATACCTGTATCCGATGGTACCGGCTTCGTTGCGGCTTGGGAAGTCTTTCAAGTCATAATGAATAGTCAGTTTCTCATGCACGAGAAACAGCCATAGTCTCGCCCGCACGACCATCAGCAGCACTTCGAATGGTGCAAGAGATCCCGTAGCATGCACGACGTCGTCTGTTCATTGCGCTTTCTGTATGAGCGTATTGTCAAATCAGTCGTATTGTGGCGTGCAAACATTTACCTAGAGCCTCGATGCTCTACGGAATCATCCAGTATCATTTGTTATAGGTCGTGGCGTCAGGTATGATCTCATAATATGCGAGTGTGGCGTGGCGGCTCAAATATACAGGTGCCGCTTGGATGCAGCTTTGGACGGTCTCGATGGGTGGCCCTGCAACGACACTGGTGCGAGGATTCGTTAAAAACGCTCTAAAGCCACTTTGGTGGAAGCCTTCTGAACATCGCTATTATATGTGCCTGGTATAGTCTCACGCCGGCTCATCAGTTGAATTCCAAATTTGAGAAAACTCCGGAAGCTCACCACAGTGCATGACCGGCAGGAGTGGTGTGGACTGGACCACACAAACCTGACTTCCCAGCCTGTTGATGGTAGCGCAAAATCAGCGAACTCGAAAGTAGCGCGAATCGACCAAAGACCAATACACAACTACTGATCGCCGCACGGCGTCTCGTCCTTGCTGTCGCCTTTTCTGCCAAACTCGCTGCAAGGACATGATCTTGATTGCGAGAGTGGTAACACAATACCAGGGCGACGAGCTAAGAACTCCGAACGACGGACGAAAAGTGTCGAACTTCCAGCTTGCGGCTCCGCGCTCAAAGACCCGCGTCCGTGGCCTCGAAGCGTTGCGGCGGACGCGGTGCTTCGAGCTCGAAGCGTCAAGCATGCAATGTCAACCTCCGAAGACTTGCGCATACAAGCTGAGGAGTGGGACGAGCTGTGGTAGCGATAGTTCGGTCGGGATTGCTGCGAGATCGGTTCGTCTCTATGAAGCGCCTGCGAGCGACTTGGTCAAGGGGACCTACGTCAGTTGAGATGTGAGCTGCCGTCGAATGTGGTAGACGTAAGGGAAGACGTACGCAGGTAGACATCTTCCGAAGGCCTAACGGCGGGCAGGATCTGGGCGGGTATGTCGGGATAAACAGAACACCGACGTGGGCGAACGATCTGCTGGAACAACAGAATTTATATCGCGGCCCAGGGTCCTGCGCAGCAGTCTGGTATCACGACAAGAAGAGGACGTGCCAAGCTCGGATTCATCGGGATGAACATCCCGCGAAGAACCCAGCGATTGCGCAGTGCTGCGGAATGTGATCCCCGCGAGGATACCGGGCGCGTCGAGGAACAGTGATGGTAACTCGCGTATCGAGGGGTGCGGTGGCAAGTGCATCAACAGGATGTCGACAACCTCAAAGCCAGCCGATAGTGGAGACCTGGCGGTGCAACGTGCTCGAGCCAGCCTCTATGCTGCAGTGCGGCCGTAATACGACTCTGTGGACCATTGATGCGCAAATCCGGCTCTTCGGCGGGCCCGTCCAATGTCGAAGGTAGCTCTGCAATTGTTCCCTCTACGCGTCCGCCGCCCTGACGTCTCACTGTCTCCTTCCCATTACTGGTTCTCCTCGCTTCCGCTACCACACTAGCTTCTGGCCCCGAGACGCCTCTCGCTAGTTGCCACTGCGCGGGTGTCCCAAACATCCAGCCTCCATGCCAGCGCTCCACGTTGCCCGCCTCCATGCTGCCCGTCCGAGTCGGTCGACTCCGCGAGACCAGGTTCCTTGCCACCGTGTCTGACTGCCGCCTACCAATCGCCCGTCGCCCTGCCCGGTTTCCGGATTTCCCATCGAAGCGACATTTCCCGTTTCCTGTGCCGTTTTTGGAGGCCGCTCGACGTCGACATCCGATGCATGGAACCTCGTGCACCGCAAACCGCCGAAGGTGATGGCGAAGACCTGTATCCTGCCGACGTTCGTTCGCGGGGGCGGGGTTGAGCCTGAAGCGGGGTTAGGACGTGGAGGGCGCGAAGGTTCGCAATGAAGAAATGCACTCCGACGAATCGTGGGCCTCGGGGGAAAAGGGCAATCGCGACGGCCTCACAGTGGCTTGCGAAAGCGATAAAGCTGGCAAGGTGGGCGGGAGCGAAGAAGCCAGCATGGTGAATGGCGAACAACAGGGCTGCCCACGTCGAACATTCGTTGATTCGAAGCATGTGGAGTCCCGGAGTGGGGCGCCGGAGTCAGGACGACGGGCTTGCAGCAGGGCGGGGAATTGGGAGCGGGGTAAGGATGCGACACGCGACGCTTGCAGCCCGAGAGCCTCTGTCCGTAAGGCGGCTTGGTCGTCCACAAACTTCTAAGTCTCAGACAGGCCAGCTTTAGCTTCCAAAGAAAGGGGTTCCAATTGCGCTCGAGGTCTGAAGGCTTCAAATTCCTGGTAAGGTTAGTCCCGGGAGGGACGCGAAGCCGCGACGGGCACGGGTGGGCGGTATGTCCGCGCTGTGTATCCTTGTGTACTGGAAAGTCTTGCTTCGGCATACAAAAACACACCGGATGTCTTTCGCGGCGGCCTGGCATGTATTGGGCATGTACGCTTGGTAGCGGTAGCGAAGATCCTCTGTGGAAAACCGCGGTTTCTCGGTGCGCCAATCTCGGTATCCCCGCGACACCGTGCGATATGACCAGCGTATCTATACCTATGCGTGCGATAGCCGGCCAGTTAACCAGCGTCCACAGTCAGCCAGTGTGGGTCAGCGTCCACAGACAGGGCAGGCGTATCATAATCATGACGTCGACGCTTCGAGCCGTCTCATGATGCCCGCGGCCGCCGCCTCTAGAATCTGGAACGCCACGCATGAGTGCACGACCACCTAAATGTGTCCCGTAATAATGAATCAACGGACGTACGATGGGCATGCACACCGCACTAATAACAAGGTTGGGCGCAAAACAAAAGGCTTGGAGCTCGAGCTCAAGGGCACGCTTGGCCGCGTGCGGAAGGCGGTCGCCGCAGTGGGACTGGCTGCGCGTTTTTCGTGGAGCTCGAACGTTGCAACAGACAACGTACGGGGTAAATTGTGATGCATGGCGGATTTGGATGGGTGCGCGTCCGGGGAGGACGTTGATATGGCGCGGATGTGGCGGCTGCACTAGGTTCGTACGTGAGCGCCACCCAAGTTGAGCTCGACGCGACGTACATGACACTAATCTATCGCGTACGTACCGCCTCCTTCCGGGCTCGCCAAGTTTCCGCCGCGCGATCTTCATTGAAAGAAGTGGCGGTGGGTGGCAAAACCAATATCGACCTGCGTGGTCGCGGCATCACCGCTTACCTAACGTTAGACGCCTGTCATGATGACGGGCGCCTCCCATCACCGTCGACCTTCGAATATTCGTTCGTCACGAACTTTGCAGAATAAACTAGAGACGTCCCGCAGAGAGTGGTGAATGACTGCGTGCGAACCTTGAGCTGTTTACTGTGCGACTCATGCGCGGAAGAAGTGAGCTCGCGCGGCGTGACCCGTTTGCGGACGAGGCGCAGTCAGATTAGCGTGCACCGCAACGACGCCCCGCACAGCTTCCTCTCTCGCCTCCTCCAACCTTCTCCCTTCCCTCCTACCCTCCGTCCCTCTTATATTCCTGTGCACACACACTCGCACCCTCGTTCGCCTCGACATATCACTGCTACATTCGTAGCTCGAGCAAGACCACGACCTTCACTTGGACCGGGAACAGGACGTGAGAGCCCCCCGCCATGACTTCGCAAAATCCCGTACGTCGTCGTCCTTCTCGCCCACTTCTCCCGCGCTGCCCTGCGGCCTCTGCGTCTGTGTCGGGTGGGTTGCGGCGTACACAGCCCGTTCGCCAGCGCACACCGTGTTCCGTCGCGCTCGCAGCCAGACCTCGATGTGTCGTCGCTGTTGCAGCACCACAGGTGCTCGCACCTTCCCCGCCGGGCGTTCGCAGTGGCACACACCCGCGCACGCCGACACGCATGCCTTTTCCCGTACTTAACCTTCCTCGTTTCGTATTTGCAGATTCGCAGAAAGCTTGTCATCGTCGGCGACGGTACGCACTGCCTCACTCGCCTCGCTTCGGAATTCGCACTTACTGTCATTGCATTCTTTTTTTGCCACCTCTCTTTGCTTTTGCTGCATTGCTTGTGGTACCTTTGCATTGCTTTTGCGCTACGTTGCTTCACATTCGCCTCCTTTGCTGTTCCATTATCTATCGACCACGACCCCGACTTCGCCATTCCTCCGTCATGCAACAACTCGCGCTCGCACCTCCACCAAACCGGACACCGACTCGATATCTGGACCACAAACCCTCTGTCCGTCAACCGTTCACTGGTACCTTTCGGCCGACGTCGACTCCCGACCCGCGCCCGTTCTCAAACCACGCCACCGGTGTCCTCTGCACTATGACCTCCGACCCTGCGATACGCCATTCGACTTATGGCACACCAACGTTCGAATCGTGGCACGCCGGATACCGACACTGAAATCGAACGAACATTGACCTTACCGTGGACGAACGCTCCATCGGCACGCACACTCGACCTCGAATGCTGCGATGGGTTTGTCACGGACGCTTACCTTCGGCCTCCGCCGCTTATCCTCGGCAAACTCGCGAATGCATCATCACGGCTCGCACCTACCCACCGCGACGCTCCTCAACTTCAACACCTGGGACTACTTTTCGACTCTCGACACTCTGGCGCGTGCCGCTGTGGACCATGGGCCTTCGACCTTGACACGGACACAATTCCACTTACCCCGCACCGACCACCTTTGCTCACGAATAACCCCCTCCGTCGAATGGACGCCTACCGACCGTCGGTCACGACTTGCTCATCCCAACGGACTCGCTCCCGCTTCACCGCTGCCGACCCCGCCGTCTGACAAAACCTCGGACTCGTCTCGGACCACGGACCACGCCTCGTGCCTTCCCGCGAACCTCACCCTTCGCCCTCGACAATCACTGCGCTCGTCTTCCTCCCTCCGTCCGGCCCGCGGCCCGCCCCGACGTTACATGTGCGACTCGTGGACTCCCTTCCGTGGTGATGGCGCATCAAACTTGACGTATCGACCGCGCTCCGCGAACGCAGGCGCCTGCGGCAAGACGTCGTTGCTGTGCTCGTTCGCGCTCGGCGAGTTCCCCAAGGAATACGTGAGTCGTCTTTTCTCGGTCCTTCCTCCGTTCTTGTTCCTTCTTTTGCGTCGGTTGGTTTGGTGTTCGGTATTTCTTGGGAGGGTGGTGGGTCCATCTTGGGAATAGCGGCCGGAAGCGAGTTGGAGGCTTTGCTGGCGCGTGTTGGAGTAGCTGCCGCACGGTATCTTTTGGCTCGTAGGTTGGCTGGTGGCCGTGATGGGATAGCTGCTGGTCGTGATCGGAGTGCTTGGGTTGGTGGGTTGGTAATATAAGCGAGCGGGAGTATGGAGGGATGTGCGGGCGCGCCAGGAGGCAGGATGCTGCTCAGAACTACTGAGCAAGGTGGCTCATCGCGTCGCCTGTCGCCGAAGTCATCCGGTTCGGTATTTTTGGCGTATCTGCCAGGAGGGCCTCGCCTTTCACTCCCGGCGGAAGCGTGGAGAGCACACCTGGAGAGGATCCGTCCGCTGGAAGGTGTTGCATATGCGAAGTGATGACGTGCTCGCGCGCCGACGACCAGCACGGCTCCAACACGCGAGAACGACGGATGTGTCGGGCTACCCGTTCTGTCCGCCGCTCCCGCCGCAGATGTTGCTGGTGTGTTGGTCTTTGCGGCCGTTTGTTGTTCATTGCTACGAGGCTTCGTCGTCCACGTTGGATCTAGTTCTCCATCTGGTTTCACGTGCCTCTTGATTTTGTTCCCTTCCGTCGCGTTGCGGTTCGAGGACAGTTACTGACCATGTGTTTTGCTTTCTTTCTATTGGATCGCCTCCCTTGGATGCTCCTCAAATCTGGACATGTTCGTCTTCTATCGTCACCGATACCGCCATTGTCTTTGGCCTCTGACCGTCGTCGTCGTCGTCCACTTGTCGGCCTGGCCCGCTTACTGGGTGGATTTTTCCCGGAACCTTGCTGTTGTCGGCGGTATCTTTGGACGACAAATATCGAACATCGAAAATCGAACATCAATTCTCGACGGACTCGCGCTTCGTCGCATCGCACCGTGCGTGTTCTGTGGTTCGGGCGTGTAGCAACCAAGTGAGTTGTTCTTCTCGTTTGATTTTGTCTTCTTCGTCCTTCGGGTTTCTTTTATTTTGGATCTCTTTGATCCCCGTTCTCTTGCGTCTCGCCACTAGCCTTCGCCCTTGATCGTCGTCTGCAACTCTTCACAGGCTTCGATCTTCGAGCATGGATGGATTCGTGCTCGCCGTCTTTATGTCGTCTCCAGTCTGGCGCATGGCGCTTGGCAGTTGTCCGCGTTTTCGTGCTTCGCCCTTCCCTTCGACGGTGGTTCAGATTTTGCTCTGCGGTCGTCGTCTTCGCTTTTTCGCCGTTTCGTTTCATCACTTCACCCCTCTTCGCCGTTGGTTTGACTGACGCATATTCCTCGCAGCCATCTTCGAAAACTACGTCGCCGAGATCCGGCTCGACGGAAAGCCCGTGCAGCTCGCGTTGTGGGATACTGCGTGAGTGATCTGCCCTTTTTTTGTTGTGTTCGTTTGCATCGGGGCGTTTTGGTGCGGTTCGATGCGGTCCGGTCGCTTTTAGATTTGGTTTGATGAGATTCGAGCGGGTTCGTTGTGGTATGGAGGTCAGGGTAAAGGCAGTTTCAGTGCTGGCTTTTTCAAAGTCGAGGTACGAGAGGTGTTGAGAGCGGCAGGAGTAGGGCGGGTTGAGGATTGGGGCGGTGAAGTGTTGTGGAAAATGAGCAGCCCGGGTGTGGGCGGACAAGAGGGACATCAGCGACTTCTGCTCAACGCCCACTGGTGGCGCTCGAGTTCGACGATGCGGGGCGATGGTGGAAGAAGGACGATAAGGAGCGATGGGAGGCTCACGGAGAAGCGTCAGGCTTTTATGCAAGGACGGAGCGGCTGGCATTGCGATCTGGACGACGCGGCTGCGGTTGACGGCTGTGATCAGCGAGGCCGCGGCGGGAGAGGCACGGGTGCGGATTACGATTCGAACTGGGAGACGACGCTGGAGAGGCTCGGGCAATACTTACAGGATGGTTTACTGGGTGACCACGGCAGATTGAATACCATCTGTGGTGGTCTTTCCATGACCTTGGCTTTCTTATCTTTTTTGCTCCGTCATCATACATTCACTGACAATGTGTTTTTCAACAGCGGCCAAGAAGAATACGAGCGACTACGACCAATGTCGTATTCCAAATCACATGTAATACTTATCGCCTTCGCCATTGATACACCAGACTCGCTTGACAACGTTTCAGTCAAGGTACGTCCGTGCTCGCCCTCCAGCAGCTGCGCGACTCACCGTCTTGGTATTGTCATACGTAGTGGATAGAAGAAGTGCGTTCGATCTGCGGGCCACAGATCCCCGTGCTGCTCGTGGGGTGCAAGTCAGACTTGCGCCCTCCGCCTGACGCGCCCGCGGCATCGCAGTCACAGTTTGTCTCGCGGGCGCAGGCAGAGCGCGTGGCGCAAGCGATCGGCGCGCGCGGGTACAAGGAGTGCAGCGCGCTCAAGATCGAGGGCGTCGACGACGTGTTCGAGGCGGCGACCCGCGCGAGCATGCTGATGCGCGAGGGCGTGCCCGCGGGCGGCGCGCACCATAGACGGAAGAGCAGTGGGCGGACGGGCGAGGAGGAGGAGAGCCGGGGTGGGTGCTGTGTGGTATGTTGACGGGCCGTCAACATCGGGGTCGGAGAGGAAGGAAGTCTCGACTACGACCATCGACTCTCTGGACCAGTATTGGGAGGATGATCGCGGGCTGCGCTTGGATGATCTAGGTGTCTGAAGGAGGGAAGGGCGCGACGACTGCGGTGGTGCGTGTTCGAGGACGGACCTCCGTGTGCGCATGTGGCTAACTACTAGACCCGCTTCCCTACCTGCTTTTTGTTTGTTTGTTTTCTTGATTGGTTTGTCTGTTCGTTTTGTACGGCCGTTGCATTACCATCACCCCGCCCACATTCTTTCCTCATTACCTTCACCGCACGCCACGGCACACGCTCGCTGTCACCCTATCTCCTCTCATCTGTATCCAGTTGTTGATCTATCACTCATCTTTCGCTGTTCATTATTCGTCGCCGTCGTCGTCCGCGGAGCTCGCTGCTCCATCCGCCGTTCGTTCCACCTTCCATCCTTCGCGAGTCCCCGGTCTCGCCTTCATCCCATTCCTTTCCGACCCTCCCTCTTTCTTCACTTCTTCCCCAAAACAACGCCTCTATGACTCAGGCTCGGACAATTTTGGCCTCGTACTCATGTGCTCCATGTTCTCATTGACTTGTCACACTTCATGATCCCGCTTCTTCGTTCAAGCAGTCTCTATCCTCATTATGGACATCTCATCTCGTCGCTCATCACCCGAGGTCACTATGGACTCCTCGTGTCACCTACTCTACTGCTACATACATAGCTATAACTAGATCTCGTCCGTATATTTCCGTATCTCGTTCTCCCGTGCGTACTAGTATGCTTAGCGCCTGGGCCATCGGTTGGTCACCGACGGTCCGTTGGGCATCTTCGGATGCGGCTTGTTCTCGTACGTTCACACATCTTGGGAGTGCAGTCGAAGCAACGTCAGCTTAGAGCACTTGTACTGGCTGGAGCAGTAAAGTATGTTCGCCCTGGTGAGCTGCGCACCTGACTTGGAGGGCGGTGTCGGACTTCGAATAGTCCATCGCCTTCAGCGCGGTCCGCAGTGAAAGCGCAACGTGTCCACAACCACCACGAAGTATCGTAGAGGTTTGAACTTCCACTCGGTCTGTACAATACCTCACTGATGCAGATTGTTATCTAACCAACAGGTCGATTAGGGCCCTACGCGAGGAGACATGTACGAGACATCCCTAAACTGCGAGATTCAAAGTGCTGATCTTCAGCGCACAGCAGTTGTCTCTTCCAAACAAAAGTCATGGCGCGTGCGACGCAGATTCCGGAGCTCGTCAGATTCTACATGAAGCACCTCTCCGCCCCTCAGCCTGAACACCATTCGGCGCAGAACCTCACCGGCACCATTGGAAAGAGAGATCTCTGCTCGGCTGCCGCAGTGTGCCGCGTTTGGCGCGAGCAGGCTCGGGAGTATCTCTTCCGTGACCTCCAGGCGACGCTCGTCAGCCCGCTTTTGTTCGCAGAGGGTATGGAACCGCGACTGCATGCTCCTCGGAAGACCCGGACATTTGAGATGCTCGCCGAATTTCTCAAGGGCTCACCCGCCATCCAGTCGCGCATCCAGAGACTTTCCCTGCGCGTCGATCCAGATGTCTTTCTCAAGGACCCCGTGCAGCCGTCTTTTCTGAACGTAATAGCCCCGCCGGCCCGTTACAACTGGACGCGCCCCACTGTCACTCTGGATGAGTTCGTCGCAGTCGTTGGCGGCCTGACGAACTTACGCGAACTGACGTTGCGGGACGTGGACTTCACCGCACAGTCAGTTGGTGTCAACGTTGTAGATTTGGACATCGCGGAGCGGATCCCGGCCCTGGCAAAGTTGTACCTGTACCGCGTCAATGTCTCCTCCACCTTCGACCAACTGTTCTACCGACTTCTTGCTCCTTTCACTCGGGCTGAACATCTACACATTTACCAGGCTCTTCCTTTCCAGCCATCGCTCGGACCGTCATCGTGGGATTACAGTCTGCGCGCGCGCTCATTACACCTCGATGTGCATGATGCCTTCGGCAAATTTCTAGAGCAGTTCTCCATTTCGCCAGCAGGGGATGCTTTAGAGTCTCTGACTGTGCCGATTCTCGGCGCTATGGGGGTACCGCATTTGCACGCCCTATTGAAGAAAGTTGCACCGCGTCTGAAACACCTACAATGCGACATCCGCGTGACTTCCCCGGAAAGCTACCTCTGTACGTGTTGGACTCTGCACCTCTCTGTTTTGCCGTTGACACACCTATGTCCAGTCACGTCCTATTGCGAGCTGAATCTCACAGCTTGTACTGCCCTGGAATCGCTGTCCTTCCGAGTGGCGTACTCTGAGCCCGATCTGCAGCTTCAGTGTGTCGCCGGCGTTTTACGACAGCTGTTACACTCTCCGCCACCGTCTCTTCGCACCCTTGGCCTGCAGCTCGAAGTGGGCACAGCAGACGGCTCGTATTCCAGCCGTGCCTGGCCGACAACAGGCGCCGCGGCGCTGGAGCCTGTCATACTATCCTTCACCAACGTGAACTCTGTCAGGTACGGTCCTTGGTATAATATGTACCATGGTTCATACCGGGCGCGTGAGCAGAAAAGCGCAGAACAGCGGATTCTATCCGTGTTTCCAGAGCTTTTCCCCGCGCTTCATCGCAACGGACTTTTGAAACCGGTGGAGTAATTCCGGGGACCGAGTTCTCCTCGTGTACGAACGAGGTGTGTATCTACATGTCGTTCTTTTGTCCGCCAGTTACCGTGATGCTGTCGGCTACTGGGCACGTCGTAAGTAGAATAGTGTCTCCTTCGGAGTTCTACCATCCTCTCGGGAACCTCATCCTCAAACCCACAATAAGGCTACGTGGATAGTGTCCTTGACTAGTACAATGTAATCGAATCCGTGGTCGCGCTCCTCTGTGTTCCGTTGTGTCGCCGATCCAAAGTCAGGCCGATCTCATATTCTAAATTACCATCTATATGGGCTTCTGAGATGATAATTATCACGCTGACGGTGTACCTGAGCATCTGCATTGCCACACTATACGCCACTGTGGCGTAGGACCCGCCGCGCAGGTCGTAGAAGATACACGTGGTTGCTGCGGAGTTCGAAATACCATCAACCTAGTAGGCGCGTTTGCAAGCGTATACCACTTCTTTTCAACCGTCATCAGTCCGGTGTACAAGCTCGAGCCTCTGTGAGCTGAATGATCTTTAGCATTAGAGCTTTATTGAAATGGCACAGAACTTCACAGAGCAACTGAGAACACTCGACCATCTGGCCCGAGCCCTGCGACACACCCGCCGGTGTACGAATTACATAGGACCGAATATGCGGAACTTTGCTGACTCGTGGGCTATAGAACGGAACATCCGTAGACGACATCATGGCGCGTGCGAGCCAAATTCTGGCGCTTGTCCGCTTTTTCACGAAGGTCCACTCGACACAGACTCAGCTTGCAGGAGAACGACCCAGTTAATGAGCGTGACGGGAGGGTTCGTTAGCGGCGGGAACCTACTGGAATGCCGAGATGGGCGTATCTGGTGAGTGGGATATCTGCGGGTTTTAAGGTCGCCGGTGGGCATTGCTGGTAGATGGATTTGTGGGCGGTAGAGTCAAGGAGATGCCAAGTACGGAGCATAGCACCGGAAGGCAAGATGTTCCACAGTCACAGGGTCCAGTAGCCTGTCGCATGTTGCATGTCTTGAAGTGTATGGCTGCAACTGCACGACTCCTGGCGGACCCGCCGCCCGCCCTCCTTTGGAAAAGGATTGCCCGCTGGGAACGGTGTTGCACGCCGTCATAATCTACGCTGAGGACAGTGGCTGACTGTGCGGGTTTGCTTTTCTTTTTTTAGTTCCTGGATACCGTTCCTGATGTCTTCCTCCGGATGCTCGGAATCTGCTCGCCTTAGACGATCATAGATCTCGCTCTAGGTCTTCGTTCCAGATGCGTTGTAAAAGGCTTGTAAGTAACCTCCCTTGTTCGTTCGCTCGTTCGCCGAACGGATTAATCTGACTTTGTTGCCGCTAGTCCCGCCAGACGTAGAACACCGAGGAATATTCTGACTCGCGCATATCCCTCCGCCCTGTGCGTGTTACTTGATTCAGGTGCGCAGCAACCAGGTGAGCCATCTGTCTCAGTTGTATCGCCCGCTTTGTTTTTCGTTCTCTTCGGTTCTCGTTCCGTTTGGCTTTCATTCTCATCGGACTATGTTCCCTTGTGTCTTCTCTATTCGCTATACACCTTTGATCTTCGTGCGGGCCTCAACGTAGTCTTCGCTCTTCATGATCTTCCGGCACGAATGAGTTTGTCTTCCAATTTTCGTGTTCGCCTGGTCTAGTGCATGATGTTTGGATCGTCATCCGCGCTTCTAAATTGCCGTCTGCGCTTGCGGGACACTGTTGAGATGCCATCGCATGCCTACCAACCCACGCAGATGTCTTCAATCTTTCCTGTGTCGCTGCTGTGTCAGCGCTTCTCGCTTTTTACTCTGACGATTGAGCTTCGCTCTCTGTGGTCGCCGTCTTCATTCCTCGCCTTCTCCATCCTGCATCTGCATCTGCATCTGCATCTGCATCTGCATCTCCAGCTTCGGCGCTCGCCATCTTCGATCTTGTGCTGACACGCTATACTTCCAGCCATCTTCGAAAACCAGATTACCAATATCCTGCTCGACGAGAAGGCCGTGCAGCTCGAATTGTGGCTAAGGACTGCGTGAGTCTTTCGTTCTTGGTTTGCTTTTGTGTGGTCCGGATCGCTTTGATGGTCGGTTCAACGAGTTCAGCTTGATAAGTTCGGTTCCCGACACGGACCGGATACGCGATGGTTTGGGGGAAATGCCAGTCTAGGAGGATACTGGGCGATGCAGTGAGGTCTGGCGGCGTCGGCGGGGTTGATACAAGTGTGCTCGATCTGCCGGACGCGCTGCTCGTAGGGCGCAAGCTGGACTTGCCCAATGCGCCCGGGACCTCGTAGTCGTATCTCGTAACGCGTCCGCAGGCGACGCGCGTGGCACCGGCGGTCGACCGTCTGCAAGTGCATCCTACTCAAGATTAGGCGGCGGCATGCTCAAGACACTCGGGTTAAGAGGAAGTGAGTCATGACTGTGACCGTCGACTAATGAACCGATGTCGGGATTCTATCTAGGCGGGACGACTCCGGTGGTGCGTGCTCGAGAATGTACCTTCATGTGCGCTTTAGGCTAACCACCGGACGTTTTATTTTCTTCATAGTTTTCTGTCTTCGGTCATTTATTTCATATAGCCGATACATTACCATCACACACCGGTGTATAGTCAGAAACGACCGGCATATCCTACTCATCAGGCGCGAAAGTGGCTTTTAGGTGGGCGTAGCGCATCGTACCATGTTGAACAGAGATGCGCTCATCAACCGTACGTACACGAACCACATCTGCGGCGTTCCTTCTCCTTATTCGACACACGTGACACAGATAAGCCAGATCGTCCTTCGAGACTCACTAGAGCGGACAACAGAACATTCTGGTCCGTCAAGTCAACCAGGCTTCGCATGTAATCATCAGTGGCAAACATAGACGGTCGTTGTATTGTCGGGACCGAGCGTACACCGCAGTGTGCCGCACAAAACGCTCGTTGAAGAAGGCCCTTACGTCAAAGGCTGCCATCCGCATGTCCCCGTGTGGCGTCTCATGTGGTTTCACGTCGCCCAGTGTATCCGTTCACTGAGACGCTTCTAACGAGAATGGCAACTGCCTACACTATTTTTGCAGTGCCCGGCACACGAGGCCCCGTTGAAGCATATCCATGTCGCTGCTTCGTATCCTTTCACTGCACCCCGAGTCTTTCAGGATCAAGCCATACCTAGGTCTGCTACATGGTGCTTCCTCGGGCATACCCACTACCGGGCTCCAACGCCCGAGCCTCATACTAAAGGGTCTCCATCCACAGCCCGTCTTCAAAGCCAGCCTCCTATACACACCCTCACGACACACGGACATGGAATCACTGTCGAATTCAACCGCAACGGTCTCCAATCCTATCGCACCACCCGCATCCACAGCGGATTTCTTCCGTGCGTTTACCTCTCGACCCGATACTTTTGAGTTGATCAAGCAATTGTACAGGCGCACCACTGATCGGCTCGTGGGTTATGGCAGTCCTGTATGGTGCGGCCTGTGTCCAGGTAGGTCCCTGTTTACTGTGTGGTTGCACCAGTACTAAAGACAATCTAGACCCACACTTATTTCTCAGAATATCGAGAGGATCAGACATGGTTGAAAGTAGTGGTTGTTTTGATTTGGTGCGCTCGAATATTGTCCCTCTCCTCGCGGCGGATACGGTTAAATGATATTCCGTCTTCACAGGTCTCTGGCTACTGCGCACCTCGTCGTCAGTAAGTTATATCCTCCGTCGTATGTTAGGTAGCTGATTGTCATTAGCGTGCCATGCCGCTTATTACTTCTTGGTATGATACGTATTCCGCGACGCGAATATGCGTATGTTCGCACTCATGATAGAAAATACCCTAGATAACAAGCGCACTTGACTCCGATACCCTTTTGACCAATGTCTGGTGCGTAACGTGCCTATGCATATCTTACTTTCCCTGACTCGCGCCACAGGTCGATAAATGTACGTTCTCTGTTAGGATCTTGAACGCTGCAAGCTAATACATTCTCCGCGTAAGACCTCCGTCTTACTGCATGTACGTCTTCTTCACCCCGTCCTACCTTATTGTCATTCATGATATCTGTCACGACTAGCTAATGATCACTGCCGTAGTCTTCGGATACTTCATAGTGTTGGCCTTCCGGTGTAAGTCATCCAGCCGTTTTTCAGATGCCGTGCTTACCGAGGTGCTATGTTAATAGTGAGTGAACGCGCGTGGCGCTGTGGAGTCACCTTGTCCATGGTCAGTCCCTGCTGTTCAATACGATTTGATCGTGTTCATCCACCGATAGCTGAGCTGTCGGTTTCTTCCTTATAGTCCGCTATTGCGCTCGCACATGTAGGTAAGTGACCAAGTCCTCACAAATCGCCACGGATGTTGACTTGATATGTTGTCGGCAGGTACAGGACTGGGTGTGTTTTCTACTCTCCGCATTTGGGTTTCTAAGGGTGCTTACGGCCCGAAAGTGACCGTCATTCAGATGTGCGTTCGTTCTCTCTCGTCTCTGCGTCATGCTTATATTCAATGTCGCGGCAGAGGGCTATCAAAACGGCCAATTGACCGTTCAGGTGGCACGGAAGTGAGTATCGTCCTTGTCTGAGCCCGCCACCGCTTGACGATAGGCGGTTGCACAGGGTTCCGCCATGTTAGCGTTGATGATTACGCAAGTTATCGCCGACTTGCTTTTCTCGACGATGCTATGCATGCTGTTGCATGAGCGCAGGGCTTATTTCAAGAGGTGAGGTCACTTATAGGCAGCCCATCCTGTTCGGCCTCGGTCTGACAACTTTTCTCAGGACGAAAGCTCTGATTAACACGCTGATATTGTTCGCAGTCAGCCGGGGAGTCGTAACTGCGTACGTATTTCCTTACCCGCGCTGCATGCTCCGCCTCGTTGCTCACTTTTGCTAGTACTGCTGCGCTCATCGAGATGTTTGGTGTAGGTATTCGCGTACTTCTTACTCGGAACAGCTGACTGATTTCTGTCATAGGTCGCGCTGAGTCCCACGAGCTTGTGGTGGGGCGCCGTCGAGTATATCGGCGCAGAGTGTGAGTTGCTACAACCCATCCCATTGTTCCTGCCCGTTGATACGTGTGCACAGTGTACGCGAACTCCCTTCTTGTCACTTTGAATGCGCGCAAGGCCATCCGAGCCGCCGCGCTCGGCGAGGCGCCGACGTCGTTCGCGGTTCCGCTGTCGTACATCTTCGCCGCCGACACCAACCGCGACGCGGTCCATCCGAATACAGTCCAGATAGCTGAGGATGGACAGATGCCTCCGAAGATGGCGAGCACCCAATCTGAGGACATGATTGACGTGGATGAACGGAAAAACTCGCAGTAGTCATCAACGTCTTTATGGACCAGCATCATGGACCTCTCATATCGCCTACAATTTGAGGTTACTATAGAGTCTACTCTACTGCTATGTAGCTAGAATCTCGTCCGAATGCAATTAACTCCCTGTTATCATAGATTCGTGATGCGCGCACTCCACTTCAACAGCACCTCAATGAGAAGAACAAAGTGTTTCCTGTCAAGCCGCGAACGCGCCCTCCCATCCCACCATAATCCCTCGCTCGTCTATCAGCCGTCCGTCTCAGGGTTATACCGCCTCCAGTGACCCATCTCGTACGTCTGCACCTCCCCGTCCGTCGCCATCGCCTTGATCGCCTCCATCCGCAGCACCAAGCGCGCCACGGTGATCGAGGTCATGGACCACACGAAGCTGTCACCAAATTCAGAGTCAGACATAAATATAACATAGGGAGCAGGACGGAGGCTTACAATGCGACCATGAAGATCTGCTGGCCCTGCACGAAGTAGAACTAGTCAGTAGCGCGCCGAGACGGGTAAGGAAGGCGGACTTGCCCCTAGGATGATCGCCAGCACCAGGTTTATAATACGGAGGCCTGCGAGCAACGTTGGAATCAATTCAACGGCAAATTAGTAACATGGAAGCGCACCTAGAAGAGACTGAGGTTCAAGTGGCAGTCAGCGCAGGTTCAGCTCGACGTAGAAAAACAGACTCGCACCAAAAAGAACAGCGCGCCGTCGCGTTTGAAGTTGATGATGACTTCCACCGTATGCCGATACGGATCGCCGAGCGTATTCGCGAGGACGAGCAGCACGGTGACCAGGTCGAAACAGACCATCCCGGACCACATCCCGATCATCGTGACCGGCTTCCTCGTCAGGACGCACGTATTCAGGAGCGGCGCGTACGTCCCATACTCTACAACGTCACAACCGTCATCGACACGGTCCGCACACTGATGAAACGCGAGGGAACGCACCATGGAACGTCCGCACCGTGAACACCCAGCACACGAACACGGTGCCGTACGACACCGCGAACGCGCCCCACAGCACGCATCGGTAGATGTAGTTGAGCTTCTCCTCGCCTTTTCTTCGTTGCTCCCATAGGGAGTAGTGCCGCAGGGTGATGAACACTGTCGATGTAAATGGCGCGGTCAGACGTCGCGAGCTGTGGTAGGAGTAGGAGGAGGACGGGCGTACCGTTGCATACACCCATGGAGAGCACGGCGAGGGTTGCGATCGTGGTCAGGTAGTTCCTACATCTGTGAACAGTGTGAGATACGGGCGTGGTGTCGGCAAAACGTCACGTACAGCTAATCTTTCCGTCAGAACCAAACCTCACGCGCATTGATAACAAGGACCGACAGACTCACAACATCGCTCAACAGCCCCCTCAAGCCCGCGAACGCTGTACCACATCCCATCCAATCAAGTCAGCCATCACCATAACCGCACGAGAGTGGAGACGGATACTGACTGTAATTGACCAGCAGCAGCCCCGCCTCGTTCCCGTAGCGCGTCGCGAAGAACACCACTCTCGTGTAGTCCCAGTGGTCGAGCCGCCACATGTACGCCCACTCGTGCTCGAACGTCAGCACGTGGTCGTACAGCACGCACACCAGCCCGGCAGCTGCCAAAGTTCAGGACAGCTCGTCAGCACTTGCGAGAGGGACGGCCGCGGAGACATGCGCGCACCTGAGAGGTATTTCGTCGCCTGCAGCCCGACGAGCACGTTCCACGCGGGGAGGACGTCGAGGTCGTCGCCCATGGTCTTCTACGCGGATACTTACTGCACAAAACGAGGAGCGAGGTGTCTATCTTCGCGTTCGTCAGGGCACAACATCGCCTACTATATCATATATGAATGCGTATTGAACATAACGATGGCGATAGTGGCCGTCCCCCAAATCGCGGGCGCAGGAGGACATGTGTGCTCCCGCCACTGTACAATAAATGCCGCCGCGCCGCTGGGCCACAGATCATCTAGATCATAAATGACGATAGGGCCTGAAAAGAAGCGTGAATTCTTGATTATACGCAGATATCGCATTGCAGGTCGACTCACTGATGCGACGCGGCTTTGGGAGCTGCTCCTCGACGCTTGACGTTCACTTGAAACTCAAAAGCATTGTACACCCCGGAGTCGCCAGCAAAAACAGCCAGCTCAACACGATACGATCGCTTCAGCCACACCGGTGGCCGTGGCCCAAACGCTCCAGGTCCAGACCCAGATGACAGTGACGGTTGGTGGGCATTGTGCAACACCAGGAACATGCTCCTGCAGGGTGATTTCGCTTTGGGCGAGCGGATGGGTGTATGAATGTACATCTGCAGGCAAATCTCTCCTCGTAATGAAACCTATGCTTCTCCATCTGCTTCAACACTGCTCGCGCCGTCCGCCGTCCGCCGCCTGGTCCCACCGCCTGGTCGCGCTACGTCGCCTGGTCGCCTGGTCGCGCTACGTCGCCTGGTCGCCTGGTCGCCTGGTCGCCTGGTCCGCCTGATCGCTCGCACGTCGCCTGCTCGCCTGCCTGATCGTGCCACCCGCTGCCTGTCGCCCGCCTGGTCGCCCCATCGCTTGAGCACGCCTGGTCGCGCCGCACGCCTTGTTGCTTGTCCACGTCTGGTCGTGCTGTCGCGCCCGCTGGATCGCTTGCCCGCCACCTGGTGCCTGCTCGCGCAGCCCGCCGCCTGTCGCACACCGCCTGATCGCGCCGCCTGTCGCACACGCCGCCTGGGTCGCGTCGCCCGTCTCCTGCCCACGCCGTCGCCCCGCCGCCCGCCGCCC